>PVIR01020547.1:0-30503 GCA_004026965.1 Petromus typicus | reverse complement strand
TTGTAGCAGGTAGGTTATTGTTCAATAAATACTTTTTTCCTCTCTTGCTACTTCAAGTTCACAGTAAGATCTTCTTCCTCTAACCATTAATTTTTGACTTTTCCATGTATATGACTTTTTTCAGGGATAGTAATGGACATGACCAAACAGGGCTTGACATATGCTGATGTGGTTGGGTGTGCTTCTTCTTTTTTTTTTTTAAGGTTTTTTGAGACAGGGTCTCGCTTTGTGGTTCAGGCTGGCCCTGAGCTCAGCCTCAAACTCCCATCACAGGATTCCTCCTGCCTCTGCCTCCTGAGTGCTGGGATTACAGGTGTGGGCCACCATGCCCGGCACTGTGGTATGTGGTACTGGTTGATGCTGGGCATGAGTTCTCCACGTCCAGTATTGTATGTGGTTACCAGGGGATTGAACCTGGGCCCTTGCGCTTGCAAGACAGGCGCCAGAACCACTGAGCTAACTCCCCGACCCCACTTCAGTAATTCTGCAGGCAGAAAAATGTGGACTTAGACCAAATGAAATATTGGCCTTGCTCTGGTTCAGCTAGCAGCATATTTAGATATAGAGATTTTGATCTGGTTCAACCAGTTTAGAATAACAGTTGGTGAACTCTAGTTTTTAATTCACAATGGAAATTGAGTCCCAAGAGAGAAAATAAGATTTTCTCCTACTTTGCATTTTTAAACTCATCTTTACCTTTAGTGATTTACTGTTTGGCAGTGTTAGCTTTGGCTGGTGGTCTAATGTACCACAGTTCACTTTCAGTGGGGTTCATTTGCTTAAAACGACCATTTTCCCGTAAGAAGGTGACAGGTAAGACCCATGTCAAGTCACAGGAGCAGGTTGACTAGATCACTGGAAGTGCAGTCTAACTCTGTTTCCGATCTTTCCCAAGATCTTTTTCTCTTCTTGCCCCAGCCAATAGATTTGGAATTTCTTACACCTCAGAAAATTTCATAATGAGATACTCAGAGCTCTAGAAAACACAACCTTTTCTTGACATGAACATGCAAATCCGCAGTTTCTTGGTGGGCACCAACCTTTTCGTATTTAAGCAGTGAAGTATTTAAAACAAAGTGAAAATATGTGTGGGAGGTGATTTTGAGGAATATAAATGTCCAGAACAAATTGTGTCAAGCACTGCAGAACTCCAAAAACACGTCTTTGTCCTGTCTATAAATCATATAAAATTCTAAGCTATCACTGTTAAATTTTTTTTTACAATCTTTAAAGGAATAGGTAAGCTCCTCTCACCAGCACTACACAAATACATCCTTCACATCCAAAGTCTAGCTCAAGGTAAGGGGCATCTATCCCAGTGTAAATATACATTCAGCCCAACATTCTAAAATTGTGGAAAGAGCAGACTTTTCAGCACATAGAAATTTCATGTTACACAGGGCCACAGCCCTTTAATTTCACAGATGAGTAAACTGAGGTGCAGTTTACTATGAAGTGAAATAATTTACCCAAGGTCACATGGTTCATGATTCAAGGGAGCAGCACCCAAACCTAAATCTCCTACTCTGAGGAATTAAAGATAACCAGGCTTCCAAAGCTTTACAGCAGCCCAGGTCATCCCAGAATGGCTGACCTTTAATCACTCTCCAGTCCTGACTAGGAAAGAAAGAAAATTTGGGCATTCTGGAAAAATGTTGAATAATCCCAGCACTAGGATGAAAGGATTTCCCATGTAACCTTCATTCATTTAAAGTTCTGAAATAACCCAGTTTCCTTAAACATTTATAGCTGTTTTTGCTTTGTTGGGGATGGGGCTTACATTCTTTGTGCCTCTTTCTCCCCATCAAAGACAGGATCTTGCTAACTCAGGTTTCAAGAGGGAAATTTTCCAATCTTTCTTAAAAGAGCCACACATACCTGAAACTTGCTTTTCATTCCAGTTCTGCAGTCTTGACATGTAGGCAACAGCTAATTTTCAAGCTTCATGGGATAATTAATTAATACTGTACTATTTCTCTTTCCAACTCCATGAGAACCTCACTGTTTAGCTTCCATTCTTCCTTTATGGAAATAAGGAAACCCGGACTTTGAGTTGACAAAGAAGAAAAATTTGTAAACATCCTGGGATTAATTACTACTGGGATCTGTCTGCCCATCCATGCTAATAAAGTATGAGATGTCCCTCAATTTATCATCTTTATTTCCTCTGAGACACCAAAAAACAGTCTTTCCTCACAAAGTGGAATGAATCCGGTTATTACAGAAACTCAGCAGGCGGAACCCACCATCACACTATCAAGAATAAAGTGAGGGGTTAGGGTGTACGATACAAAGGCCTGCATGACCTTTTGTCTCCTGTCATCTGCTGTCGCCAACCAGATAGCATCCCAGGCAGGGAGTGTAAAGGTCTGACAGTTCTGTGCTTCTGCTGCAACTAATTTCCTTTCCAGCACTGAAGGCCTTGGCCACTAGGCCTTCCTGGCAGCCCAGGCTCTTTTGCCAAAGAAGGACTGTCAGGGGCTCTCTTGTCTTGGAAAGGAATGTGCTGTTTCACTGGCCTGAAGGAGGTTCCAGGGGACTCAGACACCAGGTCAGAGCCCCATTTGTACTGGCTGTTAAATGGTGGCAATGAAGACTGGCCAGAAGCAGTACCCAAATCCTCAGACATGGTGCCCCCTTAAACAAATCCTGTCCATTCTTCTGAAAGAAAAGAGTAAAGCAAGGTGAGGGAAATATGCTCCTGCATAACTAAAGAAAGGTAAGAATCAACAAAAAGGAGCCATAGGGCTGCGAATGTAGTTCAGGGGTGCTGTGCCTGCCTAGCAGGTACAAGGTCCTGAGTTTTATCCCTGGTACTAGAAAAAACAAAACAAAAAAGAAATCATAAAACCTAGAAAATATTGGGTCCCTTAAGACGCTAAGACAGCCCCCAAGATCCTGGATGGATGACCGCTCTCTCATTTGCCAGCTTTCCTGTCACATCTCCTAACACCCTGTGCCCCCTGCCCCCGCTCAACACTCTGGTTTCATCTCAGGATTAATTTTCTCCCTCCATGGGGCTTTTGCCCGTACTGTCCTTGCTCCTCGAACATCCCCTATCCTGAGCTGAGAATGCAGTTCAGAAGCACTGCACCTCCCTAGCAAGCACAAAGTTCTGAGTTTAAATCCTGGTACAAAAAACACAAAACAAAAAACAAAAACAAAAACAAATTCTCTATCCCACCACCATTCTGGCTTAATTCAAAGATCACTTTCTCAGATTGCCTTCCCTGGAGTTTTGAGTTAGGCCTGGCTCACCGTCCAATTCTGAGCACTCACTCTCCTTGGAATTTTACATTTATTTGTGGGATCATCTGAACAAGTCTGTTCCTTTAATGTGATGCTCGGCTCCATGAAGCGAGCTTCTGCATCTTGGTTCTGTGATATCCAGAGCACCACTTCAAAATCCTTAGGAGCCATGACTAAGCAGGTATCATGAGCAGTATTTTTACCAAGAAGAAAACCAAACTTTACAGATGTTAAGCACAAGGTCATAACCCTAATTAACGATGAAAAGAGACTAGAAACTAGGGCATTTAGATTGTAATAGAGTTCCTACACTGGTCATAGCTGGCCCCGAGGGCCTGGGTTTTAATTTTGACTTCCATTTCCTTATCCTGGAAACTTAGCCAAGTTGTATGACTAATTTTGGCCTCATTTTCTTCTTTTGCAAAATGAGATTTAAAAAGTAGTCACATCACAAATAAACTGATGGAATAATTATCAACTATTATCATTCTAGGAGTGCCCCCAAAATCTAAACTCTATTAATTAAGAAACCGTGATAATTCAGAAGAACTGCTGGTGTTGACCTTTTCAAAATCTATGAAGAACTCCGAGCTTCTAAACTCTGTTTAGAACTTATTTGAAGGGATGAGGAAAAGAAGAAATATTTAAAATGCAAATGAAAGGTCTTAACATTTTGGAGAGAGTATATTTAAACTGACTAAGAGGACAAATTGTTTTTAAGATATCAAATTAGGCATTGTAGAAGCATTTATTTACAGACAGTCCTGTTATGATAATTACAAATAGTTCTTCTCTATTCATCAAAGTAGGTTCCCAAAGGGTTTCTCAGCACAGATATTTATTAGTCTGCTTCTAATTAGTATGTGTGTTTAAAAGTAACAAATCTTCATTTCCCTTAAAATATTCCCATAATTGATCTTTTTACTGGCTCCAGCTAGCCACTGTCTCCCAACTCTAATGCTGCCCTTCAGAACCAGCTCCTCCTTCCTGCAAAGCTCTGCATTTGCAGTTGCTCTTTGAGGAGTATCTGCCTCAGATCTTCACAGACCACATTTCTTCCCACCTCTGCGGAGCCAGGGAAGTTCCTTCCTCGGTGAGCAATTTTCTAAAATAGCCCTCTCTCCCTCACCTCACGTTACTTGGCTTGGAGTAAGTTACTTCATGCTTCCCCTGCTGCTGGGAATTATCCTGGACCCGTGTGAGCTTACAGAATGCCTTTTCTACCCGTTAGGCTGAGGACTTCCTCAGAGACAAGGCAAACCTCACACTGGTTTGTCCCAGTCACTGGAAAACTGTCTGGTACATAGTAGGGTTTCAGGAATTATTTGTTGAATGAAGTGTGGTTTTTTTTAGACAACTGGCTGAATTAGGAAAAACTGTTTTAAAGCTAATTCTGTAGTTGCAAGCAAGTATATAAGAGGTCCCAAACCTCTCTAGCAGTAAAATCTTTCAGAAATAATGTAAAATTTCAGCATTTTTACAGAGAATCTACTGCATTACTGGCAAGCATGAGGTAGTCAAAGAGATGAGAACTGTTTAAAGGATGGCTAAGATTGATGGTTTAATGAAACAATCAACAATAAACCTTACCCCCACTCTCTCTCTCTGTCTCTCTGTCTCTCTCTCCCTCCCCTCACCCACACAATTCCACCACTCTTTACAAAAGCTTTACCTTAGAAATACTTGGGGCCAACCACTTTGCTTTGGAAAATTAATACAACCTGGAAGAAAGGAATAATGATGTTACTCATATGGTGGAAAAATTATATACTAAATAACTTAAATAATCATCCAGGAAAACTCACACAAATAGTGCGCTGTTAATTCATCACTCTTCACCTGATGGATGCTCACAAGAGTGCCTTGGGAAGTGTGTGATTAGATGGTGAACCATGCTGATCCCACTTCATACTAATGCGGAAAGTTGCTGACCCACAAACAGTACATGTCTTGTTCAAGGAAACTGAGAGGACAGATTAAGTCAGATGGGAAGGGAAACTTGTAACTCCTCTTGCTCTCCCCGACCTGTCTCCCTTCCGGTTTTGCTCTCCCATTTCTGAATTTTTCCCTCCCTTCTGTTCATTTCTACTGCCCCTCTCCATTTCCTCTACTTCTTTCAGAATTCTCAGTTATTGCCTTTGTGCTCAGGTCTAAGGCAAAAGTGGTTCTAATCCTTAAAATGAAACCTGTAAACCAGGACTTCCAAGCTCAGTTTTCTCTAGACTGGACAGGCGAGCTAGGGAAGCGAACGAGCAGTGTTATAAAGCAAGGCGCGGGTCGTGGTGAACTGGCATCGACACAGGTCTCCTCTGGTGCGCAGAACTCCTGTCCAGCTTCATTCCATTGCTGCCCCAAAGCAATGTGAATCCAGAGGGATCGGCTCTTTCAAGAAACAAATCTGGGTTTTTTTAATTGAAAATCACCCAAATTTTAAAACCCAGTGTGGGTCCCCAAATTAGGGTTTGACTGGACTCAACCCACCAGCTGGCCACTTCCCACCTCCGATGTTAACTGTCCCTGGACTGAAGAGAGGTCGCCGGGGTGCTCATCTCCCTTTCTCACTCTCCCCTCCCCACTGGCCCAGCTTCTGTGCCTTTTAACTTTGCATCCACTCCTTCCTTTGCTCTCTGTGTTCCTGTCCCTTTCCTTTCCTAGGTGTTTTCCAAACTGGGGGTCCTCGCAAGACTGACACAGACATCAACAATGCAGTGTTAGAGACAATAAAGGCAGCATGGGCCTGCCTCGGGCTGCGTTTGGTGGGTGTGCTACACAGGGCAGTGGACAGTGAAGGGATCTGGCTTTCCCAGGCATCCTGGGCACTTAGGAGGATCAATTTTTAAAATGTGTAGCAAAAAGGCTGAAAGTCAGAGACCACAGGGAACCCTTCAAGCTGCCCTTCCCTTGACTTCCTCCAGCTTCTCTGCTGCCAGGATAACACTGTCTGTAGACTCCAGCAGGCTTTCCACATGATCTGAGACCGAAAAGTAAACCACCAAGGGAAAAAGTCTTTAATGCCTTCCAAAGCTATATTTCAGGCTCAGAATTCAGAGGGTAAAAGAGGCTGCCAGCTCATATCCAGTCTGGTTGGGGGGCAAGATGGCCACAGGAGGGTGCTGGCCACAGCCAGCTGTTCCACCTCCATATCACAAGGCACCACTGTCAGCCCACGTGTACCAGAGATAAAGAAACAGACCCAGATATGATGGCAGTCTCTATGGGAGTGCTGTCAATCAGCTGAGGGTACTTTTGCTGCAATCAGAGGGAAATCGTGAATCAGTAAAGTGCAGCCTTGCATAGCAGTCCTGATGTCATCAGGTGATACTGGATCACGCTGGAAGCATGTAGCTGACACAGCTGGTTGTCAGTCACTTCCACTGCTACTAGCATAGTCTATTGCCACCTTGTGTCAGCTCCTCAGGGATCTCACCCCCTAGTTTTTACTGCTCTTTCTTTTTTGAGTACTGCTCTGTTCACACTATGCAGGATCAGAATCCCGAGTGGACTCACAAGACTTTCACCATCCACACTCCCTGAAACATAGATCACAGCAAGTTTACAGGACCATGTAAGTGAGTATTCTAACATGACCAGTGCTAAGGCACTGCAGGGTGTTAATGCACTGTAGAAACCCCACCTGGACTAATGGAGAAATGTATGGGGAGTGCTGCTTACATATCAGCTGCAGGCCGTTATAGGTCCAAGTGAGTGTGGGGTTCCAGGACTGCAGCAGCTCTCACGGCAGCGATCCACTTAAGGGAGGGTCTCAAACCATGGAATCTTCTAGAAGGCTAGCTGTGGAAGCTAGGGGTGTCAACAAAGAGCGCAGATCCCTCCCACCTTGACTCTAGCCATGCTAGAAGGAATGCTTCTTCTTCAAAGAAATAGCAGCAGCAGTGGCTGGATTAGAGAGGGCCACAGTACAGACAGTCAAGCCACTCATGTGCCTGGAGGAGAATGCCTGCCAAATAACCACGGAGGGCACAGAAGCAAGTTGTCACAGTCCATGGAAGAGAAGGAGATGTCATGTGACAGCTGCTGGCTGAGCCATGCTCCCTTCAGACTGCACTAGAAAAGACAGGAAAGTCAAGGTTTTCTGGTGTGTCTTGGAGGGCTCCAAGGCATTTACTCGTGTTATGCCATTAATTCAAACACAACCTCATGGAGTAGGAATTAAAATGAACTCCATTTTATAGATTGGGAAACTGAAGTATAGAAAGGTTAAATGACGTATTCAAAATCACAGATGTACACTCCTCAAGATTAATGTAGAAACTAAATGGCATTCTTGCACTGTTAAACTAATAAGATGTACATTTTAATTTTAAACTAATTTATACAAAGCTATTAACAGCAGAAAATATGTAAATAGATTATGCTTCCCAGGGGACTCATTCACTCAATAAATATTGATTGAGCATCCACTCTTGCACTCTAGATGCAGGCATGCAGATAGAAGGCTCTAGAATTTGATGACACCATCCAGTGTGGCAAGATGACAGGCAGATGAAGAGGGTGCCCTCCTCCTATCACATGGCCAAAACTAGCCAAGCATTTTGCCTCTATTTCTAAGCTGGAGCATAACTTCCAGAGGAGGCATGGCTCAGAGGGAAAAGCTGGCCTGCCAGGGTTCTCTGTTCCTGGAACTACCCTGCTGTGGCTGTCAACTCATGTGCCCTTTGGTTGGTGACAAATCTGCAAGCCCTTATTCTACACACACCACCTTTGCTGCCACTGCTCTGCATCAAGGCTCCCTTGACTTGATGATAACAGACAAATTGTAGGAGAGGCCCCAGATGATTTTGTTTTCCTTCCTTTTGCATAGCACAAGCTTTTCCTCTAGTCTGGGTCACTCCAAGGGCATACAGAAAGAATGGGTGATGTGATAGAACTACGTCACATTTGGGAAGGTATTGGGATTCAGACCAGCTTGGAGATGACTTTTTCAGGGAAAGATGTCATTTTCTCCATGAGTGAACTAGAAAGACTGGCCAAACATTCCTGGGGTTTCCTTGCTATTCCTTTATCATGTTCAAACAATCTTAGACTTTCAGATAGACCAATGGGAAATTAGAGTGCTCTAGGTAATTCCAGGCTTTCTCACAAGTGTGGATGTCCACCTCTACTGGTAAAATTCCAACATTTTTCCCTGAAATCACAGCCCTCTCTTTACCAGAATCTCTCATATTGTCTTTTGTAAAGGAACTGAATTCCTTTTAGCATGTAATGTCATAATAGAACTTTATGTTTAAGGATCCTTAGCTCGAGAGGGAAATGCTTCTTGAGAGTGCATGAGAAAACCTCTGCCATGATGTTATGCTGGCAGTTGCCAGAGGTCATAAATAAGGTACTTATGGGAACTAGCAGGGAGATTCATTACATTAAGTCTTCTGGGGGAGGAACAGCATTTGTCTATTTCACTGTTATATTTCTGGTATCTTGATAACCTTCTTCTGTCTTAAAGTCTACCCTCAAAAAGCAATGATCTGCTGTCAGTCCATGTTCCTTTGGCATTGTTCCTATTAACAGGATTACTGGTAAGAAAGCTATCTACTTACTGGTTATGAGCCACAGTTTGTTTAGCAAGACCTGTCCCTGAATCCTGATCCTGTTGCTTATCTGCTACTTAACACTGTAACAAGACTTTACTTCTCTGAGCTTCATTACAGATATATTTAAGCTGAATGATAATTGGTAGCCCCAGGGCTGTTTCAATAAAGCAGTGTCATTTGCACAACTCATAGCTCAGTTCTGCCACTGAGCAATGATCAACAAATGCTAGTGATGATGCTGAGTGTGGAGAAAGAAAGAGGAGCATTTGACCCTAGGGAACTGGATTTACAAACATCAATGCCATTTTGTGTGTGGATAAACTTCACTCAGTATAGTTCAGGACTCTGGGAAAATTATCAACCATCTTTGTATTTTGCTTTCCTCTTTTGTAAAATACATTAATAATTTTACTTAGATCAAGGAATTTGGAGGAAGAGGTACTTTTCCATTAAATATTTATCAAGCAATTATTTTGTACCAAGAACTGCCCTGTGGATTTTTGGCTGCAAGTGAACTTGACTGACAAAGATGCTAACTCTAAAGCCAAAATGTCAACTGTCTGGAGCAAATTCTGACACTCAGTAAGTCCTCAAGGAAAGGAAATTCAGAGGATTCCAGAGATAGAAAAATGACACAACAGCCCAATACACTGACACAGAATTGAATCTGAGCTTCACCAGTTGTCAGACTTTTTTGATTTGGATAAGTACTTAATCACTCTGGTTGTCAGTCTTTCCCATCCATAATGAATGAACAATAATTCTTCTTGAGAGTTATGTCGTAGCAGAAGCAAAGCACCTGCCACATGTTAGGCCATCTGTGCATGTTGGTTCATACATTAGTTTCCTAGGGTTACCTTTACACACTTGGTGGCTTCACACAGTGAAATTTATTGCCACAGATCTGAAGCTACACATCTGAAGTCAAAGTGTTACCACAACTGTTTCCTTCTGGAGGCCCCATGAACCTGTTCTGCTCCTGTCGTCTAGCTTCTGGTGGCTGCGGTGATCCTTGGCACTGCTTAACTAGCAGGGGCATCTCACCTTTCTCTCCCTGTGTCTTCACACAGTGATCTCCTCTGCGTGTCTGTGTGCCTTCTCTTCTTTCTATCAGGACATCAGTCATTGGATGTAGGTCCATCCTAATCCAGTCTGACCTCATCTTAGCTAAATGACATCTAGAAAGACCAGAATGTTGGGAAGTTCCTATTCTGAGGTTTCAGGTGAAAGGAAAATTTGGCACTCACAATTCCACTCCTTATAATCTCTTTTTAACTTTTCTTGTTTGTTGCAAGGTTACTGAGCAAAGATTCCTGTTTATGATCCAACCTGTCCTATGGGCAGAACCCAGAGAGAACTGTGTCTCCCCTGTTCTACCCCTATCACCTCTAGAATCAGAAAGACATACTGCTTCTCTGTAAAAAAAAAAACCACTGGATTATTACCCAGAATGGGCTGGTAGCCCACAGCCACCAGGAATCATACCACCGGCGACAAAGGCAAATCTGAGAGTTTCTTATATCTCCACCAAGAAATGAGAGGGAAATAAGCCCATAGTTTCCAGTCTACATGGTGATTTAAGTCCAAGTAACCCAAGGTATTAATGAGCCAATCAGTGAACCATCCCGGTTATGATATTTACATTTCAGCCAGACTTCTGGAGGTAGTGTTTTAATCAAAGACATGACTTTAATGGTTCAATTTCAAGTATTTGGCAGGTCACTGTGGCAACACATTTGAAAAAGGACAGAACTTGTGGCCACTCACTGTAATTCCACTAACACTTTTTTTTCAGTACCAGGGATTGAACTCAGACCCTTTACATTTCTTGCATTCTTGTTTGTTTGCTTATTTATCATTTTGAGGTAAGTTCTGACTAAGCCACTAAATTGCCCAGACTGGGCTTCAACTTATGATTGTCCTGTCTCAGCCTCCCAGAATGCTGGAATTATAAGCATGTGCCACCGCACATAACCATACCAACACTCCTGCAGCAGCTCCCACATCCAGGACTCTGACCTGATCACCCACATGGAACTCAGAAAGAGCAGAACCCAATTCCTGCCTGTCGAAGAGATTTATGATAAAGTAACCCCTCACAACAACAGCAAAGTAGAACAGACCAGGAAACACAATGTGAAAGAGGCAAAAAGAAGTTTTCTTACATGAATCTCCAACATCAAGAGAGGAAGACATTGATTTAAATGGCAGTGAAGCCAGAGAGTGAATAGAACATACTTGTAGAAAGGCAGGTTTCAGAGCAAGTGGAGGTGGGATTTCTGGAAGATGACTCAGGATGTGGGGAAAGCAGAGTATACCCAGCTGCCTGACGTCTGGCCAGGTCTAGTGGTTGGAATGTGCTGTTAAGACTGTGGTAAAGATTGAGCAACTAATCAAGTCTTAATGGTGGAGGGTCTGATCTGACAGACCTAAGCTGAGGAGCTTTATCACGAAGCCAATAGTTTTTGCATGAGTGTTGGAAGAAGACCATGCCTAAGAGCACTGGCCCACCTGGCATCATGCCACTGCCCTTGCTTCAGACATTCCATCACTGACTCAACTCCTCTAAGCTCTAATCCCTTTGTCTGCAGAATACAGATGACCAACTGGTCCTATTTTATGTCCTCCTCATGAAGATGCAATGATGTAGTATATGAAACCGCTTGCATAGGGCCAAGCACACACTAAGCATTTCATAAATGTTCATTGTTTACTTTAAAGGTTTTGACAAGGGCAATGATAAAATCTGAATTTTTTTCAAAATGCCAACCATGATGCTACCCAGATAAGCTAATTAGCTAAATGAAGGAACTTAAGAAAGGACACATGACAGCTACAAGAGGATGGACTGGAATTTTGAGGCTTACCAGGAAAAGCATAGGCACCCACCTGTAGCTAGGATAGAGCCCAGGTAGAGTCAATACTGGCAGCCCCAGAAGGAAGGGTTGGCCCTGTCTATCAGAAAGGAAGAAGATTCTCCTCTCAAAACAGGATGAAAAGACCTTCAGAAGTTTCAGATTCTCTCTTGGGAGCTGTTGTTATGCTCTGAGTTAAGACATGTACCCCCGAAGTCTCACATATTCAGAAGTGGGAAGGTAAGTAGATGACTCATCTTTGGGAAGGTGAGTAGATGACGTGTGTATAACCTCACTAATGGATCTACCCAGGCATGATATCAGGGCTGAAGGTGCTGTTAGGAGGAAGTGGAGCTGAGACAGAGGTGGGTCACTGAGACATGTGTTGAAGGATTATATCTCTCTGGTTCTTTTCCCGTGTCTCTGCTTCCGGCTATCATGAGTTCTATAGGTTTCTCCTACCATGCCCTTTCACCATGGTGCGTCTGCCTTAGAGCCAGCTAACCTCAGACTGAAACCATGAACCAAAATGAATCCTGGCTCCTTTAACTTGTGTAAGTTCCTTTGAGTTTTGTTTTTTCCTCAGTGATCATAAGTTGACTGATTCATTACTTAATGAAAGTGGGCAGAGTAAAAACAACAGCACAGGCAAAGGACTGGAGGTGGGCTGGAATGCCAAGTGAGAATTGAGCAGTTACATTTGTCCTGTAGTATTCTGGTACTAACACTAGAGGTAGATGACACAGGGCAAACTGCACTTGTCTCACTCTCACCAAAGCCTGCCATGTTGCCTCATCTCCTGTACTTGTACAGATTCTACTTATCCTTCATGGCCCCGTTTAAGTCTCATGCTCTTTTTGGGACCTTTACCAACAATTCCAGTTCCCTTCTCTGAACTCCAGAAGTACCTGAGACAGACTCTATCTGATAGTTTTAATCTACATGGAGGATAACTATATATAGGTGTAGATTAAAAGAAACAATCCTCACAATGTGTTCTGCATACTACCTAGTGTTAGCGTTCTTATTTCTATTTTTCCTCCTGTTTCAAACAGATATTATTATCATTGTTTGGATACATATGCTGCATAGCATCCTTGGATACAATTCTCCTTAAGACAGGCTTGTGTGGGCACTAGCTATTATACCAGTCCTTTCTCTCCCACTCAGGAAAACATCCTAGAGAACTAAGTCAATAGATATTACATTAGTATTAAAATAACCTTGAATCTACTCTAATTCATTGTATTTTTTAAATCATCTCCCAGCATTGATATTTGAGCTTTATGAGTCACAAATTCCTTGTGGCACATCTCCTATGTTGTGATGCACCAGAATGCTGTAGCCCTGACGGTAAGCACTTCGGCCAGAAGTATCAGCCCATGTTACTTCTGCCATCCTAATGAAATTGCACTCAGTGAGGAGAGGGCCCTGGATGGTTTCTCCATCCCCACACCACAGTTCCCAGCACAGTTCATGGCAAGCAGGCCTCCTGATAAATAGCCATGTACTGAAGAACTGACATTTAGCAGTGCTTATATATGTTGTTCAAAGGGTGGAACTCTCTGAGGACTATGTAACTCCACCTAATCCCTTTGAAAATATGTGAAGGAGGGCAGAGGATTTAGGTCAGTGGTTCTGGCACCTGCCTTGCAAGCTCAAGGGCCAGGGTTCGATTCCCAGTAACCGCATACAACAATGCCAGATGTGGTGACTCACACCCACCAGCAATCAATACCACATACCACAGTGTTGGGTGTGGTGGCTCATGCCTGTGATCCCAGCACTCAGGAGGCAGAGGCAGGAGGATTGCTGAGTTCAAGGCTGAGTTCAGGACCAGCCTGAACTACAAAACATGACCCTGTTTCAAAAACTAAAAAAAAAAAAAAAACCTGGGGAGGGAAAAAAAATTCCATCAGGATTTTTCTGTACATTCATCAGAACTTATTAGGGTGCAAGTTACAGCAACCTGATTCACTTCCTTCACCAAAAAAAAAAGAGGCAAAAATTATATCTTAAAAGTGCAAAGTCTGAAAGTATAGTTAACTTCAGCTAAGGCTCAAATTATATCAGCATGAATGTACTTTAACAGTCTTTCAACTCTGTTTTTCCTCAAAACTGTCTTTATTTTCTAGTGTATCTGACAATGTTTGTAGCAAACACAGCTACCAGAAGCTTCAGACTCACATTTCATCAGCTTGACAGTGGGCAGCAAAACCTTGTCACTTCCCTAATAAACTTAGTGAACCCCAGAGCTGACATTTGTGAATGCAGAATGAGCCATGTGTCTATACCTAAACAAGTTGCTGTGACTTGGTTTCCCCAGATATGGGTCCTACGCTTAGTCTAAGGTTGGGCTGAAATAGATATTAGTAAGAACCATCAGTTTGGAAGTTTGGAAAGATGGCTTTTCAAAAGATAGCTTTCACACAGTTCTGGAGACAGAAAAGAATGGACGCTGGGGAAGCAAATATTTTTGACATTTAGTACGCCTGGATGAGGCACAACTGTTATGCATCGGAACAGGAACAACAGTTTCCATGTCAACTGCTGTCACCATAGTGAGAAATTCACTCTTTTGGAGAGGGCTCTGGACCCTGATGTTGATGCCAGTGTTGCAGAACTGTAGTTATGTAGCCCTCACAGGCAGCTCCTGTTCCCAGAAGAATGAAGGGCTGTTGATGGTATCTGCTGAGTTACCTGGAAAAGGGCTTTGCATGTGAGTGGGCACGGTTTACATAACAGGCATGGAGGGACATCTGGAAGCCCTGCCGGGGAGTTAGCGTGAAGGCGAATGCCCACAGTTCTGGCGTGAATGCTCTCTCATGCAGCCCCAGAGAAGGAGCTCCATCCCATCCCCATGCTTGACCTTGTCTTATCTGTTGTTTTCCACTCCCTAGAAGCAAGAGTTGACCCTGGCCAGGACTGCTGCTGCCTATGACTACAGAGAATGTGCTAGCTTGGCAAGGAACTCCTCCATCCAAATGAAATTTTTTTCTTGGCCAGTGTGCTACTGAGAGAAAAAAACAAAACTGAAGGGAGAGTCTTACTATATAAATGCTTTTCCTTTTATTGGGTTTTCCTACTAGACAATTGTAATAAATGGTTTCAACCCATATTGCTACTAGCTTGTTTCCTACCATTTTAACTGAGTCTCATGGAAGAGGAAATAAAGAATTTGCTTTTATAGTGAAGCCTTTTCTACAATAACACATTATTCTCTGAGTGAACTAATCCATTAATGAGAACAGAACCCTCAAGACCAAATGATGCCAGGAGGACTCTTCCTCTAAACATTGTTGTGTCAAGGATCAGGTTTCCAACACAAGAAAGATCAGGGACACATTCAAACCATAATGTGGCTATTTTACGCTAAGAGTAAGAAGTGGCAGGCAGCACAAGGACAATAAAATCTTAGGATAACAAAACAGGAAGTGCCCTTAGGAATCATTCCCATGCTGTAAGTTCACATGCTCTTTCCCATTGACTAAGCATGTGGTCTTGGAATTATTATCATTATAGAATCTCAAGAATCAAATGTCAACCACATAATCCTGACACATAAATGAAAACTGACTTGCCATTCCCAACTTGTAGCTTATGGAATTAAGGAAGACAATTTTCTGTCACTTATGTAACTTCCATTTCATACAAATGAGAGGTTTCAGCAGTTTTTTGTCTTTTTGAGTGGGGGAGAGTTTCTTTGTGCTTTATTGATGACACAGAATTAATCCATTTTACTACCTTTACATTGTTTCTCAGAAAAAAATTAAACATCAGATTAATTACATTAAAGTTTAATTTTAATCAAATTAAAAATCACACTACAGATTAATATTTAGAAACTATATACTCTTATTAATGAGTTTTAATCTCTTAGTAATTCATAGGATAATAAGTAGCAATTAGAGGCCAGTCTATTTGGTAAGAGGTTAGAGGTGCTGAAAGAATATCCCTAAGACTTCTTTTCCTTCCTTTGCTGCTGGCCATTTAGCATTTCAAGTGTTGGAGAAATGACACTTGGAATGAACTGCTTACCCAGGGACCACACTCCCTTCCTTCCACATTTAGCTTAAGTGGCATTAGGAAGTAGTCAATCACAGACAACTTGGGCTCCTGCAAGCAACTGTAGAAGTTCAGCTGACTTTGGATGTAAGAGGAACAAGCTCTTGGAAAGTGTCTATCCAAATGAAACTACTCTGCAGGACTGTGGATAGAGCCAGCAAGATCACTATCAGGCTAGTCGAATTACTGTGGTAATAGAAATTTTTAAAAGGGCTGATCACTTGGGTAATTGTAGTTACAGAGGATTAAAACTCTTTCACTGAATTGAAGAAATTGGTTCCCAAACTGGCGTGGTCCCAGTGAACAAGGACTATAGCCACATTACAAACAATAAGGGCATGATTTCAACACTCAATAATTAAATTTAAGAAAAGAGAATGGAATTAGCCATTTCAAACCAGTTTAAACTTGAAGGCCATTATGTAAAGTCAACAAACATATAAGCAGAGCCTGCTATCCAGAGCTCTCAAAGTTTCAGTGTGCTATGAGGATGCAATCAACCATTCTCTGCTGCCTGCCAGGAAATGCCAAAAGTATCTGCTGCTTGTCTTTGTTCTTGAGTGTTATTAGAATAATCTGGTAATTGAGTATCAGTCAGCAGTAAGACTCTGCAGAAATTTTCTGCTTTGTATATCTCAAACATCAGAGAGAATTCACTTATGTGTCTGCATTAACTACTAAAGCAATTCTATTTATGACAGGAAGGTGCAATATTTGGAGATAGGTTTAGGAGTTTAAGAAAGAGAAAAGTAACATCTGAACTCAGCCTCTTGAATGTGAGTGGTCCTACCTTGCTGTCTTAGTCATTTCTCATCACTAGAACAAAATATCTACTACTCACAACTTAAAGGACCTAACATTTATTTTGGCTTATGACTTTTAGAGGATTCAGTCCATAGTTTGGGGGGATCCAAGGCAGGAAAGACATGATGGAAGGATCAGCCAGAGGAAATCTGCTCACGTGATAGTGGCCAGAGAGCAGAGAGAAAAGGGTGGAGCCCAGGTGAGAAATACAGATATAACCTTCCACATTACACTCCCAGTAGCCAGCGTCTGAGATTCCTACCTCCTAAGAGCACATTCAGCTGCAGAGCCACTGAGGAGTGCCGTTCCAACAATTCTTTATAAAGTTAAACATATACCTACATAGCTAAATGTAGCCAAGGATTGTACCCCTAGGTATTTGGGGCAGACAGATGAAAGCTTATGTCAATGCAAAGACTTATATATCAAGCTCTATAGCAGCTGTATGTGTAATACTTTAAAATTGGAAACAACCCAGATTTTCATCAGCAGGTAAGAGGAAAACAAAATTGTGATTTATACTGAAATACTACTCAACATAAAACCAATGAACTGGTAGATACAACAACATGGCAAATCTCAAAATAATTACACTGACTAAAAAATAAACAAAGGGCCGGTGAGTTAGCTCAGTGGTTCCGGCGCCTGTCTTGCAAGCACAAGGACCCGGGTTCGATTCCCTGGTAACCACATACCATACTGGGTGTGGAGACTCACGCCCAGCAGCAATCAGTACCACATACCACAGTGCCGGGCATGGTGGCTCACGCCTGAAATCCCAGCACTCGGGAGGCAGAGGCAGGAGGATTGCTATGATGTGAGTCTGAGGCTGAGCTGAGGGCCAGCCTGAACCACAAAGTGAGACCCTGTCTCAAAAAACCTAAAAAAATAAAAAATAAATAAATAAATAAATAAATAAAATAAACAAACAAAATGGATATTTAGTGACTTAGTTTGTGTAAAATTCTAGACAGTGGAAAGTGGGAGCTCAATGATTATTTATGAGTGGAAGGGAGATTAGTAGAGACAGACCAAAAGAAGCAAGAAAGAATATACTCATGAATTAGTAATTTTGTGGGTACCAGGGAGGAAAGAAGCATGCATCCCATGAATGTGCCAACCCCTCTCTCATTCTGCAGGTATGTGGCAATGGGAATATATTTTCATGCATGGTGTCTACTGTTTGCCAAGGTCTATGTCAATCTATGTCAATCTACAAGATTCCGGCAGTCATCTTCACACCAGAATTTTCATTAGGCAATCTCCTCTCTGAGAGGTGAGCATTAGAAAATTAAGATCTTATCTAAAAGCCAAACTCCAAATTCTGGTTTCTTTTTAATTCCTCTCTGCTTCCCAACAAAATGCCAAACACCAATAAACTTAGGTGAACTAGGTTTCGAGTGTTGGTGGAAAATAAGAACAAACACAGATGAAGAGCTTTTGTCTTGGACGAATACTTGTAGCCCTGCAAGGGATGCACGTAGCTTATTCGCCCAGCTGGAGGTCCTAGAAGTGTCTTGGGAGTGGAGAAGGAACAATACATTTCTAATATTTGGTTATTATCATGAAATAACTTGCTTCTTGTTTACACTTAAACTTCAGCACAGAGGAAGGCCACTTATTTTCTCTCTGGCATGATGCGTGTGATGCACTCAGCCAGCTGCCTGCCTCACTGGGCTGTTGACCCTCTGGGAGTGAGGACTTGTTTATGACTCTGCTGAAGGGGCTGCACAGCTACCCATCCTTCCCGCCTTTGCTACTTCTTCCAAGAAAGCTTTAGATAGCAGAGCCATGGACAGCGCTGCTGGATTCCCTCTCTGTGAAACTGTAACATCACGCACTGAGGGAAGGGAAGAAATGAGACTCCACATATCCTTCCCACGGAGCTGGGGAACCAGGCTGGGACACAGTCACTTGCCATTTCACCATCCGCAGAAGTTCATGAGTCGCAGAAGGTAGAGAGCCTGGATTCAATACTGAGTAATTCTATAATCAGTTAACCTCTAGGACTCTTTTTTTTTTTTAATTATCTTTATTGGTACATTAAATATACACATCATGATTGCACTCCATAATGGGGATTTGTACCAGTATAAGACACAACTTAATTCTCATTTTTTCCCATAGCCCCACCCACCCTCTAGGACTCTTAATTTTTGTCACCCATAATATGAGAGTAATAACAGCATCTCACAAGGATGTAACAGTAGCTACCATTTATTAACACTTGCTGTGAACCAGGTGCTGTACTAAGGCTTTTTCTTGCAGACCTCACCGAGATTATCTGAAACATACCACTGCTCCATTTTACAGATGGGCTGAGGCGCAGAGAATTAGTTACTTACCCAAAGTCACATTACTAGTAAAGGAAGCTAAGCACTGGAATTTAGATTCAGTATCTCACCAGTGAGTATTTACTGCAGAACTTGTAGAGAAACATTTGAATTGATATTAGCTGGATTTCACTGACTTACATAATAGTATTCAATACTGATTGAGAGCTGAGGTCCTTTTAACTTTGATTTGTTTTATTACTTATTATGGTGAGATAAAACACAGATACAAAAACTCTTATAACATTGTTGTATGATGCAATGAGTTATAAGGCACACACTGCACTCACTACCACCAGGTCAAGAAATAGAAATTTCCAGGCTAAGGATTTAGCTCAGAGGTTCTGGCACCTGCCTTGGAAGTGCAAAGGTCCGGGTTCGATCCCTGGTAACCACATACAACAATTCCGGGTGTGCAGATTCATGACCACCAGTAATCAGCACCACATACCACAGTGCCGGGTGTGGTTGCTCACCCTGTCATCTCTGCATACAGGAGGCACAGGCAGGAGGATTGCTGTGAGTTCAAGGCTGAGCTCAGAGCCAGCCTGAACTACAAAAGCAAGACCCTGTCTCAAAAAAAAGAAAGAAATAGAAATTTCCAAGTCATTCCAAAGCCTGTAGTGAACCCCACCAAATCATAACACTCACCTAACATAACCATGATTTTAACTTATGTGAGAATAATTTTGTTGGATTTGCTTTGCATTTCTATCATCCACTGTACATCTGCAGACACATTTTATTCTTTAGTATCTATCTTGTGTGTCTCTATTAACCCAAAGATTTTTATCCCCACTTTACCACACCCCCAGTTCTTTCTTTTTCTTACAATTTTCCTGGCTTGCTCTCTGAGATTTCATCACTCATTCCCCTCACTCAATTTTAATTGAATTCCTTTTTGACCATTCTCCTTACCAATATCCTACTCAATTTTTATTTCACTCTCAGCATTTTGTCCTTCATATGAACACATGTCCTAAAAGAGGAGAATACAGTTTGCAGAGTACATGGGGGCCAAACCACCCCAACCCACTCTACCTTTTCCCCAGAACCCACTCACTTGAGATAAATGTCTCCTAATTTTAGCTACTGCTCTGAAATTGATCTATGTGCCCCTCATTAAATAATCTGCTGCCTATTTTGGGTTTCTCTAGTTCTTGGGTCTACAGAACACACCCTTTGCATTCCCTTCACCTTCACGCACTAACACTGACACCACCAGAGTACTGCAACAATTCCCTATAGACTGTATGTTAGGATTTATAGATATATTTTGCCATCTAATCTTTATCCTTACTTTGTTATGTATTTCTTATATTTTATGTATATATTGGGGTAAACTCAAAAATTATGCTACCATTTTCACCTTCCAAAACTCCCTAGAAACACTGTCCCTTCTTTGGTTTTGGTACCGTGACCACCTCTTCTTATATCTATAGATAAACAAATTAATCCTACAAGATCTACTCATGACCCACCCAACTCCACTTTCCATCTCTAACGGTAGAAGCCATCAACATGTTCTAGCAAGTCAGGTCTATATTCCTTGACAATAGATTTCACCTCAATTTAAGAGAGAGTATTAAATATTTAACCATATTAAAGAGCTTCAGGGCAGAAAAGAGATCAAAGATCTTGTAGTGGGGGGAAGCTGACCTAGATATTTTTGAGTCCTTCCATCGCCAGTGTCCCGGGCCCCTGACAGTACAAGAAGAAGCTCCACGACATCCCCAGTTGCCTTTAATCAGTCTTATGATAAAAAAAGTCTCTCGAAGCCTTTGAATTTGAGACTTTTAGAGATTACCAGAATAAAATATTCTACTCCTTATCATTAGAGACATAAAAACATTCCCATTTTGGCTTACCTGCATTAGACACTATCTGAAGTGGGAAGTGATACTCCCACCTCTGTGAACTTGTAGTCTGTGAACTGAACTCACGGTCTGAGTTAACACTGGGAACTCTCATCATTATATATTTATTTTAGCACAATGCCCAATGCAATATTTGGAGGAAGATTTTCATTTATGGGAGTCAATAAGTCTTGTTAGAAAATGTGTATCTTTATTTTTTTAAAAAAAAGCTGTTACATAAATGATGTTTTAGATTTCTCTGTGTTCTCATGAATACTTTTTACTAATTATATGTTGCAAAAAAATAACACCAAACCTTCCTAGAACCCTGATATTCAGGAGGGAAAGAGAATGTCTTGAAAATCTTAGCCTCTCTCTCCTTCCTCCTTCCTCCTCCTCCCCCTCCCCCCTCCCCTTCTTTCCCTCTCTCTCTCTCTCTCTCTTGTCTCTCTCTCTTTCTCTCTCTCTCTCTCTTTCTCCCCCCACCCAAGCCACTCTCTGTGCATACTTTCCAGGAAAGAAGAATCTGATCAGTCCTATCAAAGGATGCTGACTGGCTCCTGGTGATAGAGGATAAGGTCACTGTAGATGTAACAGCTTGTTCTAGTGGTAAAGACAAATGTCACTGGCTTACAATATTCTCCTAGAACCTCCCTTGTATCTCTCTATCAACAGGTTTTCAACTCTGTCCTGAGAACTAAGGAATCAAAAAGCTATCTCAGAGGTTTTCATGGATCCTAAAAATACTCTTCAAATTATGTTTTAATATACTGTACATTAAACAATATAAAATCTGTAATAAACATAGCTTCACATGTTCTAAACACCAATTTTTAATCATTATATCTAGCATACATATTATTTTGTTCCACATTTTTGTTTGTACTTATAGATATTGGAATAGATCTACCTTTATGTATCATCTGTTTGCATTATACAAATTCAAGAAACCAAAATTCTGGGAGCTTAGCCTTCATTGTGAGGATATGCAGATAAAATAGGACATTAGAGGGTCCTTCTTTAAAAAAGAAATATCTGCCATTATAAGATAACTGGTTTTAAAACCATTATTACTTACATCTACTTATCTGTTTGGTTTGGATTTTCTTCACAGTGGACATATTAATTATATGTGGATTACAAAAGCAAAACAAGTGCTGGGAATACAGGCGTGAGCCACCACGCCCAGCACTGTGGTATGTGGTACTGGTTGCTGCTGGAGTGAGTCTCCACGCCCAGTATTGTTATGTGGTAGCCAGGGATCCAACCCGGGCCCTTGCGCTTGCAAGATAGGCGCCGGAACCACTGAGCTAAATCCCCGGCCCCAAAAAAGCTTTTTTTTAACCAATTTAAATAGTTGGAACTTCTCATAAGATTTGCTAAAGGTGAGTTTCATATCATAAATGTTGAAACTGCTGACTGCCCATGCAACTGTATCCTAAGGGAGAACAATCTACAAATGCTCCTTATCCACGGAAGCTCACAATCCTGATCTTTCTGAGTATGTTTCACTTCTTTGGCTTTTTACTTAGGACACTGTGAGACAAAGGGAAAACTGCTCATCTGAACTTCAAATCCAAGCTTTGCTCCTTAATGTCTATTTGACTTTCCATGTGGATAAATAACAGAGACTTCTGCTGCAGATCCTGATCTCTTGCTTGGTGCTACGATACACGGTGAGAGAAAAGACACAGAGACAGAGTCAGAGAGAGCCAGGGAACAAATGATCAGTGCTGAGCAAGCAAAGATCCCAAACAGCCAGAGCCATCAATATTTACTGGTGACACAATCTCTGTTAAACTGGCGTAAGGAGGCTGTGTGTGGTTACTAGGGATATGTTGCTAATATGGGGAAGACTTGTAAAAGAAAAGAAAAAGCATTTTTATGTAGTCTGGGAGCATAGTTTGGATAAGAGGCACTCTGACCTTGGCTGTGTATTATCTCATATGCTTTGGTCAGACTTAGGTCTGAAAATAAGCCAAATGTGGATTAATTCCTTATAGTCTGCACTGCTTGCAGCCCACTTTGGGTATAAGCAATGTGGTAGTCTCCCACATACAAATAAGGAACAATAGTGCCTGGTCCCTAATCACTGAGCAGGAATAAGTCACAAGGTTTAGAGGAAAGTTGTTTAGAAACATTACAGCAATATCCCTTTTAGTTCTTTAATAAAATCCTGCTACAAATTAACTTTTATCTTTACAAATTATCTTTTATTTATGTATAAATGTTACTTGATGTGTTTACATAAAATTTAATTACAGGGCCAGGGATGTAGCTCAGCAGTACAATGCCTGCTTGGCAGTTGCAAGCCCTGATTTACCAATACCTAAACATAATAATAATAAATAAATAAAATTCAATTATCCCTGTATCTAGCTATATAATCCTCCCTGCATTGTGGTCCCATTTCTTTCTTTTCTTTTCTTTTCTTTTTTAAGGTTTTTTTTTTTTGAGACAGGGTCTCACTTTGTGGTTCAGGCTGGTCCCAAGCTCAGCCTCAAACTCACATCACAGCATGTGGTACTGATTGCTGCTGGGGTGAGTCTCCATGCCCAGTATTGTTATGTGGTTACCGGGGATCGAACCTGGGTGTTTGCGTTTGCAAGACAGGCGCCGGAACCACTGAGCTATATCCCTGGCCCTATGTCCCATTTCTTTACTGCTCTTTATATTAACATCCTTAACCATGCAAATTTACAGTCTCTCCTACTCTGTGCACTTGATCATGTGACTTGCTTTGGCCAATAGTATATTAGTGAAAAGATGCAAACAAAGACTTAAAAAGCACTTGCACAGTTGGTCTTGCTCATCTTACTCTTCACCTTCTTCATGCAGACATGCCTGAGCTGGTCTGTTGTAAGATGACACATATGGAGCAGAGCCACGCTGACAGATCAGTCACTGAGTAGGAGTCACATAGATCAACCAAGTCAGCCAACTTCTAGATATATTATTGCCGATCAGTTGAGGATTCTTTGGCTCAGTTCGGGCAGAAATCATGAACTGTCAAAAGGAACCTCTGCCAGCAGCCCTATTGCCACCAGTGGATACCAGTAAATGTCAAACACTGTCAGCTGACACTGCCAGTTTCTGGTCGCTATTACTAATCTTCTCCTCAGAACTAACAGATCCTAGTATTTATGGTTCTTTCTTTAAAGCAACAGCTTTGCCATCACTACTCAAAATATACCAAGTAGATTTCCAGGACCTATGGAGCCCATGCTGCATGAGAAATAAATCAGGAGCAGACTTAGAGACCAGCAGAGCAAGCCTTTATTTAAACAGAACTTCTGCCGCAACACAGAAAGGGTCAGTGTATTATATGGAGCCCTTCCGGTCCAACCCAGAAGAGTGTGAGAGGAGATGTACTTATGTAACCATAGCAGGCCTGTGATTGGCCCAAATTCAAGCCTGCTGATTGGTTCAAACTGTTATAAACCCAGCCTTCTGTTCTGAATGTATTGGTTGGTCTAAATTTGACATTACTGATTGGCCCATACTGGTCTAAACTCAAGTCTTCCCATCTGAGGCTACTGATCAAACTCAGTTCTACTGCTCACTTCAAACTGAAGCTGGGCAGATCTCTCTCTAAACAGTTGAAAGTTATCCAGGATAGCTGTAGGTATCACAGCAGCAATTTGTGGAAAAGCAAGCAGGAAATGGAGCTGCTTAATTGATAGCTGTCACATCTCTGTGAGAAATGGCAAAGTTAAAACCAGGTAATCTTCCAGAGGATTAGCTGTGTCCAACACAGCTTACTGAGGTTTGGAGAGGTTGGGAATATACATAATGAGCCAGATCCTCCCCTGAACTTTGCCACATGAATCTTCTCACCCCAACTGGTTCTTCAAAGCAGCCACAGCCTCTAGAGCAGAGGAGCCAGGGAAGGGTGTTATGGCTGACAGCTGAATTGCATCTCCTGCCACAGTGGGCTAAAGAGCTGCCACCATGTGCAGGAGGGTACTGAGAAAGTTGACCCAGGCCATTCTTGCTACATATGGGGCAAGGAGTAGGGGATGCCAAGAGAAGTGAGGAAAAGAGTGTTACACACCTCTCTCCCATCCTGACAATAACAAGAAAATAGGGAAGAGTTGGACACTTTTGTCTGTCTCAATATGAGCTAAATCAGAAAACTACCCAGGTAAGCCCATCCCAAATTGGACACCTACTGATTGGTGAAATAAAGAAGTACTCATTGTTTTAAGCAACTATGCATTTCCAATATTTTTTCCACATTGTTTACATGGAAAAAATTGTGATGTTCTCTGATTTCTCCAGAGAAATAGGAGTCCAAGACTTTTGAAAGCTTTCTAACATTCAAATACTCTATGAGGTTGTTTTTACATAGTACTTCATTTAATCTACATGATACCCTTGGAAGGGAGGCATACATTCTGTTGTTCTACAGGTGACATAACTGAAAGTCAGAGATCTAAAGTAAGTCACCGAAGGTCAGCAGCAGAGCTGCTCCTCCCCGGGGTTGTCAGTCTCCCCACATGTGATTTATTGCCTCGCACTCAGTCACCAGTCATGGCCCTTCTGTAGATGTCATCTTGACCCTCAGTGGTGTCCTACTTGTTGATCTTGGATCATAGACCTTTTTTCCCTGGTTATGCTGGAGAATGATACATTTACTGGTGCACTGGTTTGAGTCTCAAAAATCACTCATTGTTAATATCCTCCTATTTATTCACTGTAAATACATGCGGAAAGAAGAGTTGCTTTTCAAAGACTTTAAGAATCTAAAATTAGCCCAGATCTGGCCCTCACTCTCCACTCTGCATTCCTGATCAGAGTAAGCTGCACGCCCCTCACAGCCAACAGTTATTTTTAAGTTGCAGTTTTATCCAACAAGCATTTTTCAAAAGATGCCTGGGAAGATCCAGGCTTTCTTCATCTCCAGAACTGTCCCCCAACTCCACCCTCTTGGGGAATTTATTTTGTATGCAAGAGTCATGTGTTTTCTTTTGATGAAACCACCACAGTATTTGGCTTCTACAACCTTGATCATATTTCCTTAACAAAGGTCTGTCTGGCCCTTATCTGCCAGGGGCAGAGAGGTTGGTATTGTTTGCTGTCAGTTAAGAAGCCAAATCATCACAGAGACCAGCTCCTCATTCCAACCATACCCCTGTTTTACCTGGGTATCTCAAATCCAAATCCTTCTATTTCCTCTGAACCCAGCCCAGCACCTTCACTTCCAAGAAGGCTTCCCTAACTCTGGGCTCACAGTAGCATCTTTCCTGAATAACTAGAGAACCTAAAACATTTGATTGTATAATTATTTATTTAGCACATACTTGCTGAGTGTATACTTGTGCCATGTCTACCCTCAGAGAGCTTACAATCTACCACAGACAATGAAAACATCAACAAGTGAGATTTATTCAGGTAATGATAACCATCATTTTTAAAATAAGGGTATAGAATGAATAGGAAGATAGTGAGGGCTACTTCAGAGCAGTCAGTGAAAAGATCTCTAAGGAAGCATTTTTCTGCAACTATTCCAGTCTTCCCTCTACGGGAGAGTAACCTAGCAAAGGATATGGCAAATACAAAGGCCCTTTGGCAGAAACTAGCCTGGTAGGAGCAGAAGCTAGTGTATCTGGGGAAGAAATAAGAGGTGGTGGTGGTGCAAGACAGAGTGAAAAAGGAAGGCAGACATACCAGAGGAAGGAGTTTGGGTTACACTGAGAATGGTTTTCAACTTGGGAATGAAATCTCATTACTGTCCATTGCATTTTTTTTTTTAAACAAGGTTTTGCTTTGTAGTTCAGGCTGACCCTGAGCTCAGCCTTGAACTCACAGCAATGCTCCTGCCTCGGCCTCCCAAATTCTGGGATTACAGGCGTGAGCCACCATGCCTGGCACTGTGGTATGTGGTGCTGATTGCTGGTGGATGTGAGTCTCCACACCCAGCTTTGTTGTATGTGGTTATTGGGGATCAAAACCGAGGCCTTTGCATTTGCAAGGCAGATGCCAGAACCACTGAGCTAAATCCCCAGCCCTGGGAGGGAAATCTTATTAATGTTTATTTAAAATCTCTTTGCCCTGTGGAGACAGGGTTCACTGAGAGACGGGAAAAGGGTGATGGGTATTATTCTCAAAAATAAAATGTCATATGAGAATATGAAGTTGTAAATGAGTTGTATGTATAGCTGATATTGCGAAGTATAAAATATTTAAAATGAAAGAGTGTAAGGGTAAAAAGCGAGGGGGAAATGAATGTGGTAATAATAAAGAGAAAAGAAAACAGGGCTGGGAGTTACCTCAGTGGTTTCAGCACCTGTCTTGCAAGCGCAAGGGGCTGGGTCCGTTCCCCGGTAACTACATACAATACTGGGTGTGGAGACTCATGCCCAGCATCAATCAGTACCACATACCACAGTGCCAGGCGTAGTGGCTCACGCCTGTAATCCCAGCACTCGGGAGGCAGAGGCAGGAGGATTGCTGTGATGTGAGTTTGAGGCTGAGCTCAGAGCCAGCCTGAACTACAAAGCGAGACCCTGTCTCAAAAAAAGAAAAAGAAAAAAGAAAACAAAGATTGTGTATATAGGGGGCGGGGGATGCAGGGCAGGGGAAAAAGGGAAAAAATGAGAATCAAGTCATGACATATTCTGGTACAAACTCTTAATGCTGAATGAGATTATCATGTGTATTCATAATGTACCAATAAAGATAATTTTTTAAAAATAAAATAAAATAAAATATCTTTTCTCTGACATAAGAAAATAGGGATGTAAATCAGTTATAGTATATATAGTAGATATTGTAAAATATAAAATATTTAAGAGGAAATGAGATGTAGGGGTAAATAACGAGGGGGAAAATAATGTGATGGTAATAAAAAAGGAAAAGCCTATGTATACAGGGGATGGAGTGGGTAGGGAAACGGGGCAAAATGAGAATCAAATTGAGTCTTTTCATATGGTGGTACAAATTCTCAATGCTGAAAGTGACTATGATGTGTATATATAATGTACGCATAATGATTTGAATTAAAAGAAATAATAGAGATTTGGACAAAGAAGAAAGTTGACTATGATTTTCCGAGCTCTTCTCTGCATGTAGTAATCATTCATATACACGAAAGTCTGTATATTTTTAAATTTTGTGAGAGCCATGTGTTTTATTCTCTTGTCCTACAAATGTAAATGAGACTAGAATCTATGGTAAATATTTACATATTTTGCCAGTTACCTTTGCTTAATATTATAGTCATACATTTAAACTGGTATCTGGCTGGGCATGGTGGTAGATGCCTGTAATCCCAGCACTGGAGAGGGTGAGGCAGGAGGACAGCCAAGAGTTTGAGGCTAGCTTGGGCTACATTGCGAGAAGCTGTCTCAAAAAATAAAATAGTAAAGTGAGTACCCTTATACTCTTTCCTCCTTAACTAGAAGTAAAAATTGAAGTGCTTGGGTCTGTTTTTATCTCAATCTTCCCACAAAGTCCCCCCACACCAGTCTTCTAGACTGATCTCTATGAGAAATGCCTGTAACATGGACACCACTGGGAAGCAGCATCTATTTACCTAAGGATGGTTACTTGAGAAAATGCACTTCTGTCTTGGGTAAGCCCATCTGGTCTGAGCTCTGTACACTACAGTCACTCACAACCCTAATCAATATAATTAGCCTCTTGAACATTGTTCAGACATGCCTCCCCCTTCTCCCCTCTGTGACTCAGTCAGTGGCATATGGTGGGCAGTTTCCAAGGCTCTTGCCAGGCACCATTCTGAAGCTTTCACACATTTACAAGGCAGCAGGTGACACCTGGGCAGACTCCAGGCATTTCCAATGCCTCCTCTGCAACTGCTTCCTCACTTGCTGTCAGATCTCACATCTCACTAGCACAGCTCATTATTCAAGGTGGCTAAACTCCTGCAGGTGAAGTGAGGATAGCTTGACCCTTCTCCGTGAAGTATCACCCTTCCTGTAAGCTTAAACGTGTTGCTAATGGATGAGATGATCTACCAGGCACTCTGCTTCTTACAGATTTCCTAGGTTTATGTGAACCAGTCTTCTTGCTGCCCCTGCTAGTTGGCAAGGCCAAGGAAATGCAAACCAAATGAATTCACTCACGAACTTGCACTTTCCTCTAAGTCCCCTTAGGGCTAAGGACTATTTGATTCTTAAGTGTAAGATTTTTAGAAGCAGGATTTCAGAGTCAGAAAGGGTCCTACAGATATTCCAACTGTTTGGCAGGGGAAAATGCATAGAAGAAAATCTAATTTATTTCCCCTCATCATAGAGCTCTGTATTTTTTTTAATTTAATCTTTATTGGTACATTATGAATACACATTCTCATCGCATTCAACATTAAGAGTTTGTACCAGAATATGGCACAACTTGATTCTCATTTTTTGCCTTCCCCCACCAGCCCTGCAACCCCCCACTCCCTATATACATAATCTTTGTATTTTCAGCACCAAGGTGAAACAGTCTTATGTAGATCATCTCCCCTCATCCACAGGTAACATGTTCAGACCCTCTCGTGGATGCCTTAAACCCCAGATAGTTCAAATCCTACACATACTCATTTTTCTGTACTTACACATCCACAATAAAGTTTAACTTATAAATGAGGCATGGTAAGGGATAAACAATAACAATAATAAAGTAAAACAATTATAATAATTCACAGCAATAAGGACTCTTTCTGTCTCCCTACCTCCAATATACTGTACTGCCCCTTTTCTTCTTGTGATAATGGAAGATAGTACTTAACGAAAGCACTTTAAAGTTTCCCTTAGCATATCTGAATTGCCAACATCCTTACTCTTGCACTTTGGGACCACTAATAAGTAAAATAAGGGCTACTTGAGTGTAAACACTGTGACTCTGACACTTGATATGATAAGCAAGATGGCTACTGAGTGACTAATGGGCCAGGTGCATATATGACGTGGTTACACTGGAGAGATGATTCACATCCCAGGCAGATGAAACAGGACAAAACGGAGGGAGCATGTTACTCAAAATGGCATGCAATTTAAAAGTTATGAATTATTTATTTCTGGGCTATTCCATTTGCCATGTGCAGACTGCAGTCAATCTTGGATAACAGAGATGTTGGGAAGTGAAACTGCAAATCAAAGGAGACCATTTTTGCATGAAGCATCATCGTATGGGAGATCTCCTAGTCGGATATATATATATATATATATATATATATATATATATATATATATATATATATATATATTGACTTTATCTCTTTCTCTCCAAAATTTTAGAACAGATGTTGATATCACCATATTACACACGAGAAAACTAAAGCTGAAGTAACTTACCCAGAATTTAAAAAGCTTTAGATGGCACCATAGATTCTATTAGTCTTTAGAAATGTTCCCTTTCTTCTCCTTATATTGAAAGTATATCTACACTACAGGCATTGGGCTTGGCTATTCAACTTCAGTAGCCAGCAGAACACGTGTGAACACGGCACAGGTGCACCCAAGCCAAAGCTTCTAACACAACTCTGTGAGGCAGCTTCATTGCTTCAGCCCTCTGCTATGGGAGTCTTGATCAAATAACTGTTGCTCCATTAACCTGGGTTCTGCACTGACCCTACTATGGCCTGAGGAAGACTGCGATTGACCTCCAACAATACCAAGCAATATGAAAAAGGAAGACAGTTGTGCTTGTAAACTTTGAGATTTGGAAGTATTTCTTATACTGCATGGCCTAGTAACAGAGAGTGAATCAGATGGTCAGGACCAGAAATTATACCGGGCTTAACTGCTGCCAAAGTTGATGCTCTTTGTCCACTATACACACCTGGAG
>PVIR01020546.1:0-30393 GCA_004026965.1 Petromus typicus | reverse complement strand
ATCTTCATTTTCTCATACCAGAGAAAAGATGCGATATGTATCTATCTGTGACCTATTTATTTCACTTATGAGGATATCCTCAAGGTATGTCCATTTAAGTAGAAATGATTCAAACTTATCATTTTTTATGGCAGAGTAGTACTCCATTCTGTAGAAGAACCACAGCTTTTTTATCCAGTCTCCAGTGGATGGACATTTGACCCGGCCATTGCCCTGCTAGGTATATACACAAAAGAATTAAAAGACTCTTATCACAGTGACATATGTGCACCCATGTTTATAGCAGCCCAGTTTGTGATTGCTACATCTTGGAAACAACCCAAGTCTCCTTTAACTTTCAATGTTGGATATTTTGTTTCCAAAACAAGAGAAAAATAATGAACACAGTCAGCAATGATTATTATTTTATATTTCTATAAATATTTTTTTATATTTTTGAACATAATTGTATGATGTTACTTATTGCTAAAATTTATGCTTTAGTTATGAAGATACTCTAGGTGAATAATTTATATCTTGATAAGACAAATCCAAAGTATGATTTTATTGAGTAATATTTTTCTATTTCTATACTAAGTATTACTTATATTTTCACTTACTTATTGCTGATTTATCAAAAGATAATTTTTCATTGAATTTTATTTGTGTAATCTAGATGGTCTAATTAGTTAGTGTAGTACCTTAGAGAAATTCAGACTTGTTTCTGTCAAGCCAGGACAGAGTTATCAATCCGGAGCCATTTTAATTTATTTGCAACACATGTTTTTCCAACATTATAGCAGTTTGATCTCTATATCTGTGTGACCAGAAGCTAACTCTTGACTGCAAATTATTAGAATATATTTACATTTCTCCCTGAATTTCATATGGTTTGTGTCTTTCTAATTATATTTATATATGGTAGAATGGCATGAGATTCACCATCTTGACATACATATTTTAAATTAATGACAGGTTAACAGTATTAATACTTTTCTACCAAATAATTTATATTTTTTTGCCTAGAAAACCTCAACTGTTGTGACTCAAGGTAGATGGACATAGGTGGAAATCAAAATCATATTTCTTCTTTTTTTCCTTTTTCTTTTTTCTTTGAGACAGAGTTTTGTTTTATACTTCAGGCTGGCCCTGAGCTCAGCCTCAAACTCACAGCAATCCTCCTGCCTCTGCCTCCTGAGTGCTGGGATTACAGGTATGAGCCACCACACCCAGCCCTGTGGTATGTGGTACTGATTGCTGCCTGGCATGATTCTCCACACCCAGCATTGTTGTATGTAGTTACCAGAACAGAATCTGTGCCCTTGCGCTTGCAAGGCAGGCACCAGAATCACTGAGCTAACTCCCTGGCCTACAAAATTATATTTCTAACAGTTGCTTCTGCTATTAGAAATGATGTAAATTTAGACTGACGATTAATATAGGTTATATCAATTTTCTGCAGCAAGCATATTCATGCTAGTATACATCACATTTATACACATTTTCTTTAACACAAGAAAATTTACTAATCCTGAAAGAAATGTATAAATATTAAAATTGGATATATACTGTTTTATATATTTATATATCATAGCTAAATGCTAGAGTATTTCACTTTCTTTTTGTTTGTTTATTTTCCTTTTCTGGGACAGAGTTTCACTTTGTAGTTCAGTTTGGCCCTGAGCTCAGCCTTGAACTCAAGGCACTCTTCCTGCCTCTGCATCCCAAGAGCTGGGATTACAGGGGTGAGCCACCATGCCTGGCATTGTGGTATGTGGTACTGATTGCTAGTGGGTATGAGTCTCAAAGCCCGTCATTGTTGTATGTGGTTACCAGGCATCAAACCAGTGCCTTTGAGCTTGAGAGGCAGGCACTGGAACCACTAATATAAATCCCCTGCCCAGATACTCCACTTCCAATTTTCCTTAATGATTAATTAAATTATGTATTTTGTACTTGATTTTTAGACACTCAAAATATTTCTACTTAGCTAAATTCATGTGTAATCTAGGAAATCAGTACATTCCTTAAAATGTATTAAAGAAAGTGGCATGGTATATATAAATATAATAAAATGAAAATAAAATAGATGGCAATAAAATTTTGCTAGCAAATAGGAAATCATGGAGATTTTGTTTTGTTTTGTTTTGTTTTTGAAGCAAGTTAATTGTGATATTTGGATAGCCTCAGTAGGACAAAAAAAACTAGCTTTAAAAATTTGAGAGGTTTGTCATAGAAGAAAGATCTTGATCAAATAAAAAAGGATTCACAGTTTTAAGGGAAATATATTGGCAATGTCTTTTGTTACTTGATGAAAACAGATTTTCTTGATATATTATAAAAAATTAAGTTTTGTCATTGTCTTAATTTGTTTTTTAATAAAAGTTTTACTTCCACTGTTCACACTACCAATCATGAGAGTACTAGGAAAAAGAAGATCTGTGGTTGCTCTAAGAACTAGAAACTAGAGGGGCCAGGGATTTAGCTCAGTGGTTCTGGCAACTGCCTTGCAAGCACAAGGGTCTAGGTTTGATTCTCTGGTAACCACATACAATATTGGGCTTGGAGATGCACCCCAGCACCAATCAGTACCACATACCACAGTGCCTGGTGTGGTGGCTCACACCTGTAATCCCAGCACTCGGGAGGCAGGAGGATTTCTATGATGAGTTTGAGGCTGAGCTCAGGGCCAGCCTGAACTACAAAGTGAGACCCTGTGTTAAAAAATAAAAAATAAAAAAAGAACTCAAAACTAGAAAATAAAAAGAATTATAATCTACTAGCAACAGAAAAATTTCCTGTAAAATAATAATTCAGTAGATTTTGGGATAAATGCTGATTACACATGTACACAACTGTGCATCTGTTGTATGATAAATAAATTTTAAGTTTGAAATTTGAAAAAGGAAATGTAATAATCTGAACTTTTCTCTGGCTTCATTGTTTCACATAAATATAAGGTCTTTTTTTTTTTCTGATTTTCCCTGTTTTGTAGGTAGACACACGGTTATTTATTACCAGTCACTATAGGGAACATAATATACTTACAATATTAGCTGCCATGAAGCCCTAGAATATTACATTATAAATGATTTATATTCAAATATTGTCAGGCAATTAGCCTAAATGATTCTTTCAAACTTGTGATTAATTTCTCTATTGTATATTTCTTTGTGTTCATCATATTATCCATAGGTACCTAGTCTATCAGAGCTTTAGAACAATTTTAGAAATAATTTTTAAGTAGGATTTTGTTTAAAGGTAAAATTAAAACATTCAGTGGCTTGATAATAAAACAATATGAATTATTGATTAGTGGAATGGAACAATGAAGTTTAAGAATTCTAGTTATAATCCAGATTTTATCAGGATTAGGCTTGTGATCTTATTCTTCCTTAAGTTTAAGATAATGTTTTTCTTATATAAAAAAATTAAGAAGCAAAGATTATGTATATGGGGGGGTTGCAGGGCAGGGGGAAGGGGAAAAATGAGATTCAAGTCATATCATATTGTAGTACAAACTCTCAAAGTTGAATGCGATGATGATGGGTATTTATAATGTACCAATAAAGATTTACATTAAAAAAAAAATCTATGGGCCGAGGATTTAGTTCAGTGGTTCTGGGCGCCTGACTGTCTTGCAAGCACAAGGGCCCAGGTTACATCCCCAGTAACCACATACAACAATATGGGGCAGAGTGACCCACGCCCACCAGCAACCAGAACCACATACTACAGTGCTGGCGTGTTGGCTCACGCCTGTAATCACTGCACTCGGGAGACATAGGAAGGAGTATTGCTATGAGTTCAAGGCTGATCTCACGGCCAGGCTGAACTACAAATGGGAGACCCTGCGTCCAGAAACAAACAAACAAACAAACAAACAAACAAAAAATCTATTTAACATCCCTTATACTGTGGGAACCACTGGTGTAGAAGCGCCATTATTGCAGATTATCATCAGCCTGAGAAGAAAGTGTTTTCTGAGGAAAGTAAAGGTATAAAGCTGCAGAAAAGAAAACTACCAAGTAATATCAGAGAACAATATTGTACCAAGGTTTAAAAGAAAAAAAAAAAAAAAAAAAAAAAAAAAAAAAAAAAAAAAGAAAAGAAACTACTAGTACCGGTGACGTTATATCTAACTCATGAAGTTCAGGGAAGACAGTTACCATCTCGTACATGTGAGACTGAAGAAAATGACCGAGAACCAGAATCCTACTGTCACCTTGAATTATGAAGTGTCTCAGAGCAAAGGTTTCTTGCCGCTTGTCCCCACGTACTCGTCAGTCGTGACATCTCCTTGACACTGCAGGATCAGCTCCACATCTGGACGGCTCACACGGGGCCCGGGTGGCCCTTTCTGTCCTGAGCCCCTGCCTTCTCCTCCCTCCGAGCTTGTTTCTAAGGCCTCTGACCCAGTGCTTATTGGCTTTGCAGAAGTCCTCTTGGAATTTGATTTTCCAACACAGAAGTAAAATTGCAGGGACCATGCTGAGCTTGGCTCAGTGGAAGCTTGAAGTTCACAGACTACTTTTCCCATGCCAGAATAAACAACTTAGTTTTAAACAAAACTACTAAGCGAGGCTGCTCTGAGTCTTTACTTCGCAGGAGTTAAAAATGGTCACCTGGTCCGTGCGCTCCGTGGGCAGCGTCTTAGTCTCCATAGGCCTTTTGCTTGGTAGGGAAATAGAAGTGGACCATCTCTAATCTTGCTCCGCAGGGGTAACGGAATGAGAGTGAGAGGCTTGGAGTTAATTATATTGCGGATGTGACAGAGTGATCATTCATTTTTTTATCTCCTTTTACGTTTGGTTTGACATGCTCACACAATTTCAACTCGAAGATTTAATTTCAAACTTTTTTCCACCACCCTGAGAATTAGGAAATGAATGCACACACAGTCGTAATATCCACCGATGACTCATAAGCATATTCTTCACTTTCCTTTTTCTTTTATTTAAATACTGCTTTTTGAAAATTTACAGTTTTTGACTACAGAAAGATACTTTAGATTTTTGGGGGGTTATAAATAGTTAAACTTCTAAAACGCATTTAAATTTAACTTTGAACAGTAGTTTCAAAAAGGCGTACAGAGATGTCTGGTGGGCCTCCAGTACTCCTCCAGTACTGGTGGCCTTCCAGTACACGGGCCTCCGTGTACTCCTCAGCGGTCCTGCTAAGCATTTGTGAGCACTCCATTTCTTTGTTGAGGTGGTTCCGTTGTGTACCGCAAGACCTCGGAGTACAGTGTAGACCTTCAGTCCCCAGACGTAGGAGTCATCCTCCCCTGCACTAGCCCCAGTAATGACAACTGCAAATTTCCACGTGATGCCAAATCCTCCCCTATTAAGAATAACTTTAATAAAGTGTTACTTTCATTTTAACTCTTAGCTCAGAAGTGTATGGTACACACTTGTCCAGAGGCAACGTGATTTATAATATCATAGCATGTTTTGGTCATCTGAAAAAATAATATTTATTCTTACATTTTTTAATGTAATGAAATAAATGCATGTTAGATTTATCATTTACCATTTTGATAATTTATCTTCAAAAGTTAGTGGTAGGGCTGGGGATTTAGCTCAGCGGTTTCGGCGCCTATCTTGCAAGCTCAAGGGCCCAGGTTTGATTCCCTGGTAATCACATACAATACTGGGCATGGAGACTCACGCCCAGAAGGAATTAGAGCCGCATACCACAGTGCTGGGCGTGGTGGCTCACACCTGTAATCCCAGCACTCGGGAGGCAGAGGCAGGAGGATTACTGTGATGTGAGTTTGAGGCTGAGTTTAAGGGCCAGCCTGAACTACAAAGTGAGACTCTGTCTCAAAAAAAAAAAAATAAAATAAAGTTAGTGGTAATATTTTCTCAACATTGTGCAACTCTCAACTCTACAAGTTTTCTAAGCACTTTTATCATTTTAAAGAGAAACTATAAATATTAGGTAACAGTAGTCAGTTACTTCTTCCATTTGTCCACATGTAATCTATCTGTTATTAGAATCTTCATATTACATATGATAATATTTTAACAATATGTTTCCTTTAGTTCTTGTTTATTTTCTGCTACATGAAGGTTTTAGCACCTAATATATATTAAATCTTAATTCCTTTTATGGCTGAATAGTAATCAGTTTTATATATAAACCACATGTTTCTTTATACTCCTCTTTTCACAGGTGCTCAAATTTTGAATACTGTAGATAACTCCAAAGTGAACATTTCTAGTCAATATTAGGTTTATTCTTGTTTCAAAGTTTTAATAACTGTATTTAGGGCTAGATTGCTGGATTATATTTTAATGTTATAGTGCACATACTAGATATCATTAAGCAGTTTTCCAGATTGAAGGCTCTTCTGGAGTAGTGGAAATCACATCTTTTGTAACAAATTTACAAAAAAATTAGAACCAGAGATTTAGCTCAGTAGTTTCAGCCCCTGTCTTGCAAGTGCAAGGGCCCAGGTAGGATCCAAGAAACCATATAAAATGCCAGACGTGGAGACTCACACCCAACAGTAATCAGAACCATATATTGCAGTGCTGGACATGGTGGCTCACGCCTGTAATCCCAGTACTATGGATACAGAGGAAGGAGGAGTGCTGTGAGTTTGAGGCTGAGCTCAGCGCTAGCCTGAACTACAAAAAGGAGACCTTGTCTCAAATAACAAAAAAAAACAACAAACAAACAAACAAACAAAAACCCAAACCAAAACAAACAAACAAAAAAACTTGGAAACAGAGGAAAAGAAAGATAGGAGAGTGGGTAGGTAAAAAGATAAATTATAAATAAATGACAGAGAGGTAGAGGGATAGAGTAAATCAAATGCATATAAAGAGACAAAAATATGTAATGATAATTTCATATATAAATTTTAGGATGCCTAAGTAAGAATTCGTATCAATTTTTGTGAAAAATAGGTTGTGTTTTTGAATTAAAATACCTATAGCCTCCCCAACTTTCTGTTGTGAAAATTTTATACAACCAACCTACTTTTAGCTCACTTCCATGAAGAAGAAAAACTTTTAAAGTGTTGTGTTAAGATTACTTACATTAATTTTTAAAGACACAAATTAATTCCACTTGATAGTGTTATGATATGATCTATCCTATTAACTGTATTAAACTTTCACCGTATTTTAACATATTCACTATTATTTAATATTTATTTGCAAAATAGTATTTGTTGTCAGTGTATTTCATAGGTGTTTCATGAGGATATAACAGCTGGTTCAATTAAATTGAATAAATTCATTTTACAGTCTTGCAGGCTAGAATTCTCCCAAGAGCTCTAGTGCATACTGTGGTTCCTACTCTGAGTCACAATAAAATTACCATTAAATATCAAATGAAAACATTACAGAACTATGTTTAAAACATTTTTATAAATACATTTCCTAAAATCTTACCAAAAGTTGTAGGCGGTCTATGTAGCCACCAGCATCATTCTGATAGACAAAAGCTTCAGATGCTGTGATTTATCCAAATAACACTTGCTTCCAACATCATTCTATTCACTATCATGTTACATCATTAGTCGGTGACTCTATAAAACAGAGTTAGCTCCTTCTGTTCAAATGTTTTACTAACTACAGAAGTAATAGGCATAGTTATGTTCAGGAACAAGTCACATCCCTGCAGAGTCTGTCCCAGAGGGCTCTCTGTGCAGGGCTACTCATCTCACATAGACAGAAAAAGTACATTTCTGCTGATTTATTATCTCATGATGTAAATTCATATTTAGCCTCTTACAAAATGGAAAAACTCAACTTGTAATTGCCACACAAATATGAAAGTGCCACAAAGAAATTAAAGATGTTTACACTACAAAACAAAATTAAAATGTAAAACGAACTATACAGAATACTATATCTGATTGGGAGAACAGCTACTGCATGACAGGCCAAAGACTGTAAGATGATAGTGAGTGAGAACTCTTCCACATAATCTAGGAAAACACTTGTGACAAAATAGATAAAGAAGTCCTACATAATAGAACACAGTCTGTATTTTTCAGCTTTGCAGCTGCTGAGAATAAATACTCAACAGTTTAAGTGACGGGAAGTTGGCTGTAGGTCAAGGTTGCTGAGGTTTAGTGCATTGTTTGCTGGCTTCAGTGTAGAGAAATGATAAAAGGATGTGGTGATGGACAGTGAAGCTAGCAGGAGCTATAGAAAAGCTCAGGAGCCATAGTCTGATTATCTCCTCAGGAGTCCCTTAATCCAGTCAGTGTTATAACTGAGTTCAACCAGACCACCAGGTACATATTTCACATTCAAGGGACACTCAGAAATATTCCATTACTTTGAACTACCAAGGAGTAAATGTAGGTGACCAATCCAAAGCTTTTAAAAAAATAACAAAATTTATCAAGACACACAAAAGTCAATGATTTCATGTTAAATGTTTCTATGAAGAAGAGAATAGCACTGATAAAACTGTCCTTGAAAAAACTGTATAAAGAAGATAGTATAATGTTATAAATAAGAGTAAAATTTTTGTTATAGATGTAATGTACTCTTTGTCATTTCCCTTTACATTTATTATAGGTATCAAGAGACATTTTGGTATTGACAATTTCTTAAGAGCTGTGAAACTGTGATATTTCTCACTGATATTAAGATTATTCCCCATAGTCTCAGCTTTGAACATTTTTCTGACAATATTATAAAGAAATACTTATACATTATCTCTGAAGATTATTACTAAAAAAAATTTTGTTTCCACAAGCATTCTTATGTATAAATCTTTTAATGTATTATGTCTCTCATTAATAGATATAAAGCTACATTTTCAAAGAAAATTACTCAGTTAATATATTTCTAGAAATCTAATTTTGATTGTTTTTATATCTGGTAATCTGTTTTGTTTTAACCACTTATTCCACTGTGATTCTAGTTTTCTAGTACTAATTTGTATATTTATAATCATAATCACAGATGTTTAACTTCTGCTGAATTATATACTTATTAAAATACTAGTGATTCACTTATAAATCCCTTAGAATATTCAAGTAATTTTAAAACTCCAAATAGTGTGAAAATTCATAAAATCCAAGCAGAAATGGAAGCTGCAAAAATGAACATATGTTTATAGTGTATTGCACTTATCTAATTTGTATGCATTCGTTAACCTAAATAAAAGTAGATTGTGTGTTTTTTATAATGATATTAGAATATGAGCTGGCCTCATGTTCCACATGCTGTAAGCTTTGCTGTTCATGTGGTATTTTTCATACAAAAATAAGTTAATTTATGCTTATTTCAAATGATCCTTTCTTTTCAACAATAATTTGTAACTCTTTACTAGCTGTCTATAAAATTAAAATACTATAATATTCATATATTTAAAGCTCACTACTCAAGGTTTTATATATAATTTTTTAACCATAGCAATGAATTTAGAATAATTTCAAAGACAAAAAAAGTAAAAGATGTGTCCATTAACAATCACTTTTCATTTGCTTTGTTTCCGTCAATGTGGAGCATTCATAGATCTGGTTTTTATGGACTTAACTGGATTTCTTTATTCTCTTTGAACAATATATGGTGTTTTGAGTCTGGATTCTTACATTTAGAATGATTCTGACAACTTATCCATATTATAGCATTGTATCATGTGTCAATATTTCAATTCTTTTTATTGTTAAATATTATCCTACCTGAAAATATACACCATATTCTTTGTCAATTCATCACTTGATAAAGATCTGGTTGCTTTCTACTTAAGGGATCTTATGAGTAATATTTCTTTAAATAATATTAATATACAAGGTATTAAAATGTCTATAACTCTAACGCAGATATCTGGGAATGTAACAGAATTTCTGAAGCATATGGCAACTATACTTTTAAAAATTCAAAAGAAATTACAGACTGTAATTTAAGGTAAATTTCATTGTACATATAACATTTTGTGAATGTTCCCATTTCTCCACTACCTAACTGACACTTGCAAATATCTGATTAAGTTCAGTTTTTTTTTTCAGCTGAGCCAATGAATGTGTAAATGTACTTATTATAATAATTATGTGGTTTATATTTTTCCAATTATTACCAATATGAGCATCATTCCATATGCTTATTAATCTCTCTCTCCCTCACTCCCTCTCTCTCTCTCTCTCTCTCTCTCTCTCTCACACACACACACACACACACACACACACACACACACACACATAATGATACCAGGCAAATGAAGAGCGCTTGCTAATGGATGCATCTTTTAAATTTTTTGGAATTGAAATAATTCTAAATTCATTTATATGGTTAAAAACTATATATGTGTATGTGTTATATTTTATATATATATATAATACATATATATATATTATATATATTATATATCTATGTTTCCATGGATATGTACTTATTCAGTTCCTTCTCCTAATTTTTATTCGGGTGGTCTTTCCGTTATTGAATTTCAAGTATTTTACTGATTCATTATGTGTAGACAATTCATCATATTCTGTGTTAATTAGTAGGATAGTTTAGGTTTTGAATTTCAGATCATTCTTTCTCTTTTCATTAGAGCCTAGTTGCTGCACGTTGACTGTGAGGAGTTGCACTTGTACATAACACATTTTAATACTTCATGTTCCATACCTTTCCTTCTCTCTCTTCTCTACTTTTCTAATATAACATGTACAGGCTCCACTTCAGGTCTTAAATGTTGTTAAATCTGTATTATAATGTTTAATTATGAACTATTGGGAAAAGAAAAAAATGTCACCTGAAGAAAACTTTTACCTTTTATTGTGTAGAGAAATTTAATATGTTTCCACTAATACAGAGGAAGTTGAATCTTATGGTATTAGAAAATTACTACAGAATTTGGAGATAAAGTATGGTTTTGAGAGATGTACCTCCTTGTGATGTTGACAGGGTGGATTGTGATTGTAAATTGTGATTTGTCAATTTGACTTCAGCAAGAAAAACCTGGCAGATTAGTAAATATCAAGATATGCCTTTAAATAATGGATAAACAGTCTACAAACTGAGAGGGGAAGACCCAGCCCAGATGTGGTATTACCAACCAATAGGCTTGTAGTCTGGATGGGATACTAAGGGGAAAAAAGCAAATCTCCCCATTTGACCTTTTCATCAAAACCTTGATCTTTGTCACTGATATTTCCTGTTGCTTTAAACATTCATCTCTGACTCTTCCAGGCTGCAGCGCAGACTCTCTGGCTTTCCAGTGAAGACCCATTTGGCTTCCTGAGTTGGGCTGACATCAGACTCTGGAGTGAGCTGTAGGCTTTAGATCTTGGAGTGAATTGTCAGGGACTCTAGTCTGTAAATAGTTATTTTGCCTGCTTCCACCCCTCATTCCACAGGGAGCCATTGTGAGCTCGTCTTATGAATATATACATGTGTGTGTGTGTATGTATATATGTGTGTGTGTATATGTGTGTGTGTATATATGTGTGTGTATGTATGTTTGTGTGTATATATGTGTGTGTGTGTGTACAATTATACATTTCTATTTATTTGTTATTCTGTTCCTCTAGCGAATCCAAAAAGAAACAAATTTTAATTCCTCCTTTTCATATATTCACATATATAAATATCAATCAAAACACTATATCAGCTTTTAGATTTGATATGCTGTATTTTCATTCATTAATTTCATTTTGTGCTCTAATCCATCTCTGTTTTTTTGATGCAGCTATCAATGTGTCTTTATACGTATATGTATGCATATATGTGTGAATTTCTGAAAAGTATATTATGATTTTTATGTTTTTTTATAATCAAGGAATTGTTTTTTAAGATCTTTTAAAGTTTATTGAGCTTATTGATTTCTAACATGTAGCCTCCTCAGAAATGAATTTCATGTATGTTCAAAAAGAAGGTTCAATGTACTGATATTGAATGTTGCTTAGTCTCCTTGGTTTATAGTATTATTAAAACCCAAGTATTATTATTAAAATTTCTATGCTTTTACTCATCTCTTTTAATTATTGCTTTAAAATTTGTTAGTTGAATGCTTATCACTGTCAGATATTTCCAATGGCTAGTCATTTTATAATATCTGTCTATCTCTGATAATAACTCTTGCATCAGTCTATTTTGGATAATATTAATATATGACCCCAACTTTCCTATAGTTGATGTTTGCATGATATATATTTAAATTGTATTTGCATCTTCAAATCACAATAATGTCTCTTTACATGCTACACCGTTGGTATCTTAGCCTCCAACACTGAGATGTAATATGTAATACTTGCAAAGTGAAGGAGAAGTAAATTGTGGTAACAGCTTGTAGATTTGGTTAGATCAGGCAGGGTAGCATGACAAAGAGACATGGTTGAGCAGAAACTGTTCAAGAATGGCAGAGTGATCAGAGAGAAGTCAGAGGAAAGAATGAGTTGTACTGTTCTGGGTAACGTGCACAAGGGCCTGCCTCCTCCCATTGGTTCCACCTCCTAATGTCACATGTAGCTATGAACTTGTCACTGTACTAACCCACTGCTGCTGATTGTCATATGTCACACTCGCACTATCCAACTACCTCCCATAGCTCCACTTTGTGAGCATATGAAGCTGTGGAAGGAGATGTGGATAGAAACCTAAATTAGTGGAGTCTATATGTCATCTATTTTTGCTTTTTTTACTGCATTTTAAGTCATTGAATCATTTTATGTTATAATTCATACTTTTTAAAGTCTCCCACATAAGTTTTCAGAATGTATCATTTTTTTTCTTTTTTCTCCATTTCTCCTGCATTATTAATTTTAGAGAAATTTGAGTTAACATTTTACATTATTAATTATGCCAGAATATTTTAGTAGTTTTTCTAGAACTCTGCAAATATAGATTAACTTTCCAAAAGTTCAGATATATACTTCTATTACTGAATTTTGCGTAATTGTAAATCAACTATTGAGTCTTTATTTGCAAAGTTACTATACTTGATGATAATATCTTTAAAGAGATAATTTTGATTAAAACGGGTCATATGGGTAAGATTTTAATTTAAAATTATTTGCTTTCTTATAAGAAAATAAAAGCATCAAAGATGCATGCAGAGAAAGTTATAAAATCCTGTTTACACACACACACACATGACCTACAAGGCAAGAGAGGGATCTTAGGTTAAATTACACACTGATCCCTTGATCTTAGACTTACAGAATTAATAAATGTGAAAACAAGATTTTTTTGTATTTTTCAGTGTAGTATTATGTTGTATTGTGTTGTTAGAGCTTTATAAAAATAAACCAATTACAGTGAGTTTCAGAAATTTTATGCATATATAGCTATTTTAACACTATTGACATATATCAACATATATATATATATACATATATATATATCACAGATTCAACAATATATTAGTATAGTTATAGCTTATGACACTTGCTTGAAAATTGAAGAGATTCTTTACATATTTATATATTATACTAATCTTATTTGCTTTCTTTGATTCTGTGATTTTTTTCTTGTGGATTCAAATTGCAATCTGGTTTCAGTTGCTTAGTCTAAAATAAGTTCTTCCTCATAAATTTTTTTATGCTATTTTTTGCACATTTTACTCATAAATATTTTTGTGAGTTTAGTAGTGTATGCTAAGCATTTTTTGACAATTTCATTTACATAAGATAAAATGGAGAGGGAAGAAGAATTTACAATGCCTGGAAGATTGCACAATTACCTTCACTGGAGTTTTTGTTTGTTTGTTTGCTTGTTTTTGATTTTATTATTGTTTGTGAACATTCCTTTTTAGTCTGAAGCATGACTTCTCTTTTTCTTGAAGGGTATGTCAACTAACAATTACATTTTAAAAAAATTTTTGTAAATTGGTCAATGTATAATTTGCCTTCATTTCTGAAGGATATTTTATTTGATATAGGATTTTTGAGTGATGACTTATCTTTGTATCTTCCACATTCCAAATGTTTGATCTTATGTACACTTATTTTGTATTGTTTATTTATTATACTTCAAGTAGTTTCCTTTGAATCTTATGACTCATTTTTCTCTTTTGTTTTCAGCTTGCATTTTCACTTATGCTATTTTTCACGTAAAGAAACTAATGTTGATCTCTTTATGTTTGTCTTACTTGTATTTTATCGTGATGTTTTCCAACCCAGAAAGGAATTATGAGAAATATATTATGTTTTCCTTATACATTTTTAAAATTCTACTTCTAGATCTTTGTACTTTCCATATTACCTACTCTCCACTTTCTCATTTTATTTATGAGCATTATGAAATTACTACCTCAGATATGTCTATTGTTTTAGACTTTAATGTGATTTTTCTTCATATTATTGAAAATGTGCACAGTACATACACACACACATAAACACTCACACACACACACACACACACACACACACACACACACACACAAAGACAACTGATCTTTTGCCCCAACAGAGTGCACTCTGATATTCATTCTTTTCCATAAAATTCTTCATCATATCTTATATTGAAAAAGATAAAGAAATCTGTAAAATACACACAGTGTAGACTATAAATTAATCCATTTTCAAATGGATTAATTTCATTCTTATTTTAATGCCACTTATGGTATCTTGGGTTACAGAAGTTTTATAAACAATCAGCACAGTTTTCTGTCATGGCAAAACACAAGAGATAAAACATGAGTTAAGTCAATGTCTACTCCAAACTCCAGGGAGGCCTAGGCGGAAGCCCTTAATCAACACCCTTCAGTTCCAGGGAGTCTCATAATGACAGATCTGAACTGAGGATTCTGGGGCTTTTTATTGACAGAACCAGAGGCCAAGGACAATAAAGGACAAAAAAATTGGTCAATATAGAGATTCATTCAGGAAGAAGGGCAGAAGAGCAGGGCAAAGTCAAATGGTCTAAGTGATCACTGGGTGATAGGGATGAGGAGGATCAGGGCGTTCCTTCCTTAAGGCCACACGTGTTGATCCTACTTGGACTTGTGGTCCTGCGAGCTGCCTTTCAATCTCTGTCATCCATTCTGAGAGGTTTGAGCTGAGCTGCTCCAGAAGTCGCTTACCTCGGCATATCCATCTCACACATTCCTCTCGTCAACACTTCCATTAACAATCAGTGTCAGACTTTGTCAGAGATGATGGGACAGAAACAAAAACCAAGATAAACAAACTAAACCACACAAAAACCGGGCTGGCATCTCAAAGAGAAATCACACTTTTTGATGAAAAATTCAACTTTAGAATTAATATGTGGTTGAATTTTATACATTTAGTGATCAGTTTTTTTTGTTCGCCTAAATCACAAACCCCATTTGATATTGTATGTGTAAAATATGTTTATTTTCATTTTATCAGATTAACCTTTAAAGGTGTAATATTGTAAATTATAAAATTCTCAAAAGACTGAGCAAATATACAACAGGGAACTGAAAATAAAAAAGAATAAATATGTATTACACACATTCAAAAACTCTGCAGAAAATAATCATGAAAACATGTATTAAAAAGTCGAATAAAGAGGGAAGTGAATAGGGCACAGATAGGTACATATCGCATCTTTTCTCTGGTATGAGAAAATGAAGATGTAAATGAGTCCTAGCATTGTATATTATATATTGTGAAATAGAAAATGCTCAATGTAAAATAAGGTGAAAGGGGACAATGTTGAGATTGTAATAAAAAAGTAAGGAAACAAATTTTATGTATATGGGGGGGTGGTAGGGTGAGTAGGGCTAGGGGAAAAAATGAGAATTAAGTTGTGTCTTATACTGGTACAAATCCCCATTATGGAGTGCAATCATGATGTGTATATTTAATGTACCAATAAAGATTATTAAAAAAAAAAAGAGGGAAGTGAGAGTGAGGCAGCCAGTGCCTGGGGAGGGGAGGTCTGCTGGGCTCTGACAATCTGGGAGCTTGACATGTGGAAATTCAATTATTGTATAGAAATGTATTTGTTCTAAATATGCTGAAATGAGCTCTAGAGATGGATAATTTAACTTCACAAAATAATTAAGCTATCAGTGTCTTTAACTATATGTTTAGACAAGACATAATTAACATTTTCATAAGTACTGGAAATATAATTAGTTTCACTTAATAAATTTTCTGTAAAATTGTGATTTATGTTTAAAGCACTAAGAATATTCACCTTCCTCACTCACACTCAGTACAGAATATTATTGCTACCAGAAGTCTTTAATCTTAACTAACTGCATAACTAACTGAAATAAAAATAAATTTAAAAAAAATTATGGCTTATTGGAGACATAGAGGTCTTGACCAAAACATGTCTTCTAATCTGAGACAATTTATGGACATCTTGAAAGGGCCCCTAGCCAATACACACACCAAGGGAACTATAGCAACATATCAAGGAGAGTCTAAAAATGAAAATTTTTATTTATTTTGTGAGAGTCTATGATCTGCAGGTATAGCCAAATACCTTAAATAGTAAACAATTGTTGAAGAGATATATGCACAATGCATGATGGCTGCGCACGGATATCAGTAAGGAAATACTTGCTGGAAATTCTTCCTTCGTAATAGACGTAGCCAGTGGAATCTCCATGAGCCTCCAATGCCGGGATTTCCTTTGCATATAGCATCTGCTTAGCAAAACCGGTTGTGTTGCGAGTAACTTTACGAGGGTATGAACAAGACTGTCGCTGCCTGAGTTGAAAGACAGAGCGGCCGTGGAGGAGCCAACGCCCTGAGCTGATGCATGTGCAAGTGGCAGGTGAAAGGGACTGCCAAATAGAGACTGAAATGCATAACCTCCGCAGTTCATATTAAAATCACAAATATGTCAATTATGCTCAAGTCTGTGAAGGCACTGAACACAATTCGACTCAAATTCCGCCTTCCCTGATCCCTTACTTTGCCTATGTTATAATCCAATGATTTATGTATAGCATTGGAAATAAAATTACATTTCTATAGTATACCAACCATTAAATACATCAAACCAGAGATGGACAAAATTGTGATATTAAAGAATTATCACTACAGTCATACTGATCTACAAAATATATAATACTGTAAAGAATTACATGAATCTCCTAACCAAACAAGTCATCGACATGAAGGTGATGTTTCATAACAGTAAAAAGCTCTCCAGATTAACAAAGGAAACAAATGCTACCACAGTACTTTTGATTAGTGGCTGCGCTACAAAGTGCAGAGAGCAAACGCACGAAGATCAAAGAGCCGCTGACTGAGGCCAGAATCTCTCATCTCGGATTTTCAAGGTTGACTATTTGCCAGCGAGGTCTTATTTTTTAGAATTTATCTATATACAAATATTATGGGAAGAATATATCAATAAACTATTTTCAATATTTATTAATAAAATTAAACTAGATGTATGCCTTTAACACTATGAGAAAAAAATTTAAAAATTAAATTTCACTTCTGTGGAAAAAATTAAATTAGCCGAACATCTTGAAATATTATACGACATTAAGTCTAATAAATAAAGATTTTTTAAAAAGGAAATATTTTCTTGAAATCTGTATTGATGTTAAATTTATATTTTCTGTCATGAATCAGAAATGCTTTAATCAGAGATTTACTAGAATATTTTATAATACTGGATACTCAGCCAGTTGTGCCAAAAATATAATCTAGGACAAAATATTTCAAGTCTGTATTCTTTGAGAAAAAACAATTAAGGTTATGAGCCTTTACTTTATAATTTGAAGAAAATAGGTGTATAGATTTATTTATATAACAATTAAAATTTCTCCTTCAAATCCTTATTAATAGAGTATTTTAGCCTCCCAATAGCAGAAATTTTCATTTAGATAATTAAAATATAAATAAGATAGTATAATAAGAATACATTATAAATAAAAGCTTTAAATATAATGTAAAAATAGTGGGAAAGCCACCTGTAATATAAATCTTGGACAACTGTAAATATGTATTTACATATATGTGGGTGTCTGTATATTGGAACAGTTAGAAAGAAATCTGCTAAATTACATTACTACCCCTCTATCTCAAAAACTTAAGGGAAGTTATTTTAATACCATCAGAATTACTTTATGAATTTAATTTTTTCATCATGATATAAAATATTCTATGACTGGAGAATTGAATAGTAGCTAATGTGATTTAAGCCCATACATGATGATTTTAAAATAAACTCCACGGATTTTAATTTGACCATACAAAATAAGGTGAATTGAAGAAAGCAATAAGGTTTCCAAGTGTAGTCTTTGTGAAAGACTGAAGACTACAAACAATGGCTCTGGTAACAATTCATGTGTAGTTTCTAAACATAAATCACTGTTTCAAGTACCAGATACTGACTCATGAATTAGTTCCTGACAAGTCTAAGAGTTAAGTGCTATGTTTTTTCTTTGTCACAAAACTGAAGATAAGTAGTAATAAAATGTAAAGTAATTTGTCCACATTTGCAAGAAGAAGCAAATGGTAGGAAGATTGGAACCTGGTCTATTTGATTCCAGAGACCTGATTCTGAAAGTGCAATTTAGTAGTTAGCTTAAATGTAGAAACATATTAAGATTATAATAGTATGGCCAGTTTATACAAGCAGAGCATATTCTTTTACAATTCTTTTTTTTTTTTTAGGTTTTTTTTTTTTTTTTTTTTTTTTTTTTTTTTGAGACAGGGTCCCGCTTTGTGGTTCAGGCTGGCCCTGAGCTCAGCCTCAAACTCACATCACAATCCTCCTGCCTCTGCTTCCCGAGTGCTGGGATTACAGGCGTGAGCCACCATGCCCGGCACCGTGGTATGTGGTACTGGTTGCTGCTGGGTGTGGGTCTCCAAACCCATTATTGTTATGTGGTTACCGGGGAATCGAACCCGGGTCCTTGTGCTTGCAAGACAGGCGCCGGAACCACTGAGCTAACTCCCCAGCCCTCTTTTACAATTCTTAATTGTGTATTTTTTCTTGATTAAAAACTTCTTATTACAATTTTTAAAGGTCCCAGTCTATCTCTATGTTGTCCTATGATTAAAATTTATGCCACATCCCATTTACTTTTGTCTCTTTTCTTTCCTAATAGAAGTTAAATAAGAGTGAACTTTTATTCAACTTTACAATTAAACCAAATTAAATGCCAATTCCCAAATGAAAATGGTGTCAAAATTGTTTTAAAATCGTTGGGATATTGCAGGACTCCTACTAAAATATCTTTGAAAAAACCTAATGCTTTTAAAACCATTCTTCTGGATAAAGCTGTTAGCAAGGAACTACCAACTAGATGCAAAGAATGTGCCTCTCAAAGTAGAATTAATCTCTCTCTCTCTCTCTCTCTCTCTGTCTCTCTCTGTTCCCCCTCTAAGTTCAGAGTAAGTTCAGTTATATGAATGCCTGCCATTGAGAGAGCTTCCTAGTGTCGCACTGGCTGTCTAGGGGGCCAGGCAAGGATTGAAACTGTTCTGGATATCGGGAGCCCTGCCAAATGAATGGCATTTCCTGAGAACCTAAGCAGAATTTTAAAAAGTTTCCTTGTCCTTCCTAAACACTTGGGTTAAAGGATATTTCAAAAAAGAAAGACGCTGTCAACCAAGACAGAGAGCAAAGGCAACAGATCTCTAAACTTAACTAACCAGAAAGTAAGCTACATTACAAAAGTAATGCATTCTCAGATTATATTTATGTACATATTCTTAAGTTTTTGTTCTTTTTTATTTGAAAAGGAACCAAATGTTTTACATATTTTGGAAATGTACTTTCAAAAAATAAATGTTATATGACAAAGGACTGGATTGGATTTTGTCTTATTCTTACTAGAAATATATAGTAACACAGGAAGGATTGAAATAGTTTTAATCTTAAATATGAAACAATATTACAAGAACATAATGAACACAAAATAAGGATCTCATGTGAATGTAATGTATTGCCACTGGCAGGAACGAGGTCCTGAAATAGAAGTTTTATAATGACTGCAGCTATAAAATCATCTTATACACAAGCAAGACAGAATCTTAACAAAACCGAGGACCTCAGAGGAAATGGTTTACTATCCATGCCACATACGTAGAAAATTTAAAAAAAAATTACTATATGTGAAGTTATAATTATCATTTATTAGAAGAAAAAAGGTTTTTCCAGGAAGATGCATGTTGAGTTTAGCGCAAAGTACTTTTGGAAAATAAAATCGAAGCAAAGCAATTCTAATAAATACAGAAAGAAGGTAAATTATTTTCAAAGCATACTCATTTGGCTGATAGAATTCTCTTCAAAATTTGAAGAAAGTATCTTGGAATTGAGAGGTTGTACCCTGGTATGTGATTATTAGAGAGATAAGGCTGATAGATATTTTCAAATAAGAAATGTGTGTTACTCATGATAGACTGAAAAAAATTGCTATAGTGTAGAAATACGGAGTTTAAGTTTAGCAAAATCAAAGGAAACTATATACAGTTTTGGTTAACTTATGTATTGTTTGCATAAATATAAAGAAAATTATGTAAAACTGAAAATAAAATGAGCTTCAATTTCCTTTCAGAGGGAGGAAGGACATTGTATTGAATTCTTTCAAAATTTCTGTGGCTTTTGAAAAGGATATAGAAACACTGATTACAGAAAAATGTGGACAGAGAATGCACGTAATAATTCTCATGTTTCTGCAAAAAATTTCTCAAAATATCTTTTTTAAAAGTAATAAATAACTATTCAATTTAGGGAAGAAAAGGATAAAAGCAAAAAATACAAAATGTATAAATATCGTATGTTTTTTCTGACATGAGAAAATGAAGATGTAAATGAGTTCTAGTATATATATAGTGAAATAGAAGATATTTAAAAGGAAATGGGGTGTAGGGGTAAGTAAAGAGTGAAAAACTAATCTGATCTTAATAAAAATGGAAAAGACTACATATGTAGAGGTAGGGGTTCTGATGGTAGAGGAATGGGTAAAAATGAGAATCAAATTGTATCATATCATATACTGGTACAAATTCTCAATGCTGAAAGTGATTATGATGTGTATATATTATGTACCAATAAAGATTTGAAAAAAATATAGAACATAAACAAAAACAAACTGAGGTCAAATCTGAACTAATCTAGCCAAAAGTTCATGGAGATAAAAATCAAGAAACTTTACACAAAACTTTTTGAGAACAGCATTATATTCTCTTGAAATAAATGAAAGCAGACCTGAAGAAATACATATATTTTCAAAGTATTGATATCAAGGTGTTGGAAATCCAATAGTTATCTATTTTTACAAATAATCTGACACACAATTTATGAAATTTTTAGATACAATTCAATGTTCAAGAAAAGAAAAGGATTTTGAGAGAAAAGCATAGACTTAATAGGGATTGTCTTTTTTTTTTCTTCTTATTTTTAAGGAGGTGTATGTGGGATTTTGCAAAGTTGCATCAATCAGATACAACTTAATATTTATACTGGAACATATTAATTTAATTATATTTTCTAGACAGTAGGAATATTCATAAAATAAGATTTTTTATCAAAGGATTATTAATGTTTTTTAATCTGTAGATTATTAAGGTGATTGCACTTAGACAAACATTTAAAACAACTTTTACTTTATCAAAATGATCTCATTCCATGTTTAATTTTATGCTGCTGTTGCTTAACTTTGTCAGCTGATGTCACAATTTATTAACTCTTTCTGTATTTCTTTTAAGTAGCCAGTGTTATGTTTGGAAAATCCAAGTTGGCTCAAGTTTACAAAATCACTGTATGCTTACATAGTTTATGCTTTCTTAACTTGTAGAGCCTCTTAAAGAGAAAATGACACATTGCCAAATTAAAGTTAAAGTCAAATTCCATGCATATAAATGAAAATATAAATATGTTTAGGAAATTAGTATTTACTAAATATTTCACAGAAAATTCTAAAAGAAAACTATGTTATATAGTTATTATATTGAGAACATGCACCCTAAATCTTGGTATATTTTGAATTTATCCCTACAATACTGTGGCTATATTTGGGTTTCACAGTCTGAGTCTTACTTCTGTCCAAAATTGTAAAATCAGCTCTTCAATCATGAAAAAAGAAATTCATTCATGTGGAGCATGAGTTGATTCACTAATTTTGCTAAAATTGTTATTTTATTTAATGTTAACTTCAATGTCACATGTATATATGGTACAATGCAATATGGAAACTTCTACCCATCTCCTGGGGCCGCGCTCTCCTTCCTCTACTATTTGTTTCTCAGAAAATGCAGCATCTCTGAATGTGTCCTCAGGAATACTACGACACCTAGGCTTCCCTGTCATCTTGACTGGTCCTGGGGTCTATGGGAGAACAATTGGATTCTGGGGACACAACACTTGATGCACTGATGTTTCTGACTGAACGTGCTTTGGGGGGTGGCGCTGAGTTGAAAAGGTTCTCAGGATGTGCTACGTCTTTTTTTTTTTTTTTTTTTTTTAGGTTTTTTGAGACAGGGTCTCGCTTTGTGGTTCAGGCTGGCCCTGAGCTCAGCCTCAAACTCACATCACAGCAATCCTCCTGCCTCTGCCTCCCGAGTGCTAGGATTACAGGCGTGAGCCACCACGCCTGGCACTGTGGATGTGGTATTGGTTGCTGCTGGGGTGAGTCTCCACGCCCAGTATGGTGTGTGGTTACCGGGGATCGAACCCGGGTCCTTGCGCTTGCAAGACAGGTGCCGGAACCACTGAGCTAACTCCCCGGCCCTGTGCTATGTCTTTTAAGGGTTCATCTTTCATTGGAAGTTTCCTCTACTTTCTGCCCTCCCTACCATGAGGTGAGCAGCATCCCTTCTCCATGCCCCTCCATAATGACTTTTCTGCTTTGGTGCCAGTCAACTGCAGACTGAAAGCTGTTAACTTGGAAGCCAAATAGCCTCTCCTCGAGTGAGTTGTGCATGGTAGATGCATTTTCCTGGCAACAGGAAAGCTGAGCAAAACAGCTAAGCATAGGATTTTGCTTCTTTGTGCTTACTTATCAGACTCAACAGAAGCCTCCAAGTCTCCACCGTTTAACTGATCACTGCTTATGTGTTCATCTCTAAACTACATATATACTCTTTATTACAGCAACCTGACAAGTCTTTTGGAGAGCCACTTGAGCAGGAAAGATGAAAAAGGGTTTGAGATTTGAGAAATCAGAATGAGAGGCAGTTGTAATTGACCATATGGAAACAGAAAAAATCTCATTGAGTTTTCTGCTCAAATTAAAAATAGGCATAAGGGGGCTAGGCTAGGAATTTAGCTGGGGTAAGGATTTAGCTCAGTGGTTCTGGTGCCTGCATCATGAGCATAGGTCACAAGTTTCATTCCTAGGACCAACAAAAAATAAAAATAAATATATATATATTTTTGAAAGGCACAAGGAATTTTTACATACCTGTTCCCCAGAAATTTAACTATGGCCTCTACTTCGGTTTTCTAATATTCTGGGGTTTTAGGGCCTACAGTTGATTGCTGACCATGTTTTATAGAAATTAAATATTTATTAATCTTTTCCATCTTTTTCTTAAAATTTCAGTTTTGTACTGCATACATATGATCTGCTGAGCATCTCATATGCTGGTACTTCTCAGAACCCAACGAGAGCTCTCCATTCTGGTCCCCAATCTTCACAAACTCAATGATGCATGGCTTTCTCAAATACTGTCTGTTTAGCCAAAACCTTCCTGCAGACACAGGCTATGAATCTCATACACCTAAATGCAGGACAAAGCCCGTTACAAAGCTGGGGTGAAGTGCCATTGAAGATGACGTGGTAACATTTTGGGTGTGTGAAGATTCTCCTTTGAAAGTGTCCTCAGAAGATGTGTGACAACCAGCTGAGTGTGTGCAGTGATGGTAAAACACTCCACATTTGCTTTTTCTTTTTTCCTATCTTCTACCTAGCTATATTTTCAAACATATCAGAATCTAAATGGTTCATCAATAATATGTCTAAGTGACCAAAAAATGCATTAACCTTTGGGTTGCAGAAGGAAAATTCTGTTTGTCTTCACATAGACAAAGCTGAATGAAACTTTAATCTTATTTTGAAGTAAAGTATACATTGTTTTTAAAATCATTGTATTCCTATGCATACTGTTTGAAAACACTTAAAATTTTTGACTGATGTAATCATAAAGTAGATATCCAGATTATGTCATATAAGAAAAGTGAACAAAAATAATCTTAGAAATTAAAATCTAATTTTAATAACTTTATTAGTCAAAAATCTATTATTTGGCAAGAAGTTTACTTTTCATTTTCTCTAATCATCAAAATAAAGAAATAATACCTTTCACATTTAAAGCAATGGAAATAGAAAATTTCCATCAATATATACGTTAAAAATTGTGTAAAGTACTCACCTTTTCAAGGGTGTCCAGAAAAAAAATGATCTCAGAGTTCTTGAAGTAATTTGTGATAACAAGCTTTTGAATTTAGAGTCAACTTTTAATGGACTTACAACTGAACATAATGATTCACATTGTAAAAAAAAGCTTGTCAATTATTTTGTCATTCCTGCCTGCCATCACACTAGATTTATGTCAGCTAAATCACATCAAAGCATTATGTCTATGAGCAATCATTTTGTTATTCATAACTTGCTTCTGAACTACATTATTAAAGCACTATGTAATTAGGTAGCTAGTTTAGGTAAAGATCAACTTAGCTACATGTCAGTCGAGCACTAGTGATTTAGATCATATGTTCTCATAGGGTTAGAGCTCGGTAAGAGACAAGAGTTCATACTTCAAATCAGGATACATATGGCTCACAAGTTGGGGCTACTATCACTTTACTATTTAGAGTCACTAGGTGCTTTACGGGATGGAGAAAAGGAACCATCTCCAAATTGGTCTTATCAGTCAGTAAAAAGTAACAAACATATTAACTTGACTGATTGTAGTAACCGTCTCAGTGTATATCAAACTATAATATTCTGTATCTCAAAAAAACTAACTTCACCACTCATTCTTGCTCCCCAGGGTTTCTCACTTCCTGTGTTCTCTTTGCAATTTTCTTAGCCACAAGTCCCCTACATTAGCTTTTTGTGAAGTTTGGATTCCTACTTCTGACAAAGATACAGTTATTCCTGTTGTCTACCTGAGCCCAAACACTGGTAGTGAATAGTCAGTGAGAACTATCACTCTTTATAAAGGTGTTGGGATTTTTGAATGCCCAAAATTCATCACTGCCTTTCATCCCTTCTGAATTCTCAGTTTAAAAAGGAGGTTCCTTTCTCCTTTATTTCATGGCCGTGTGTGGAAATGGGGCTAGAACCTTGTGGTTTCTAGACTTTCTTCTGGAATAAATAAGAATTTTTGTAGAGGAACATTGATGGGACTGATAGAGGCAGATGGAAAGATCAGGGCCACTGAGTGCATTCCTGTGAGTTATTGGAAACAGGTTTGACATTTTAAAATTATTTTAGGGAGAGAATTTTAAAAATATCTATGCCATCAGGTCAGATATATATTCAAGACCATATTTCTGGGTGATCAATAAGAGCTTAGAATAAAAGTATTTTTGTCTATTCTGTGCACAGTAGTGAGTTCCATAGATTGTTATGTTGCTCAAGTAAATCTCTTTGATTCTAAATAGAGAAGAAAGATCTTATTTGTTTCTTAATAGTTATTGACCTTTCCCAGTCCCAGGTTACTGATGTAGCACTCTGTGGCACTTAATACATTTAAGTGTCTAGAAAAAGCGATGATTTAAAAGGTGATGATGATTCTCCCTACCACTTCTTTAAAGTATTTCTTGGAGATAGTTGCTCCATTAGCTACGTGTAGTACATTTATTTTAAAAAATATATTATTATCTACTTCTGTTAAGAGACATAATTACAGCCTCATCAAAAGAACAAAGAGACATTCTCGGGTTTCATTTGAGACATCCTAAAATGCACAAAAACAGGTATTTTCTACTATGAATCATTCTTGCAAATACATGAACCACACACAGATTTATAACTTCTGATCATCACTATCTTGTCCATGTCATTATCTTCTTTTTTAGTCAAAGTTTTTTTCATTTATCTGAAGACAAAAATATTTTAAGATAATGGCTAGATGTGCCTGTATGGTATAGATAAAATTATACTTTTTCATTATATGAATACTGAGCCAAAAGTAACACATGATTGACTTTGATCTCCCCAAAAGAGAGTAGTTAGGATTTGTGGTGAATTGGCCCTTAGAAGTATGTCCAAATTCTGTAGATATCTGCATATTGGATAAAAGTTTGTTTGTGAGTAAAAACCTGAACAGACAGAAAGTGACAATAATGGAAAAGATGTGACCTGTGAGCTATTTCCCCTGCTGATGGCAGCCTTGACTATTTGCCATCAATTTCACATATTGGCATGTATTCCTACTAGTCTTTCTGTTTTAATTTTCCTCATTTTTAGGGTAAGCAATGTATATTTATGAAATGTAGCATCTAGTCATTCTGTTGTGAGTTCACAAAATCTTGGCATATAACTTGTCACAGTTAAACTCACGTTGGTTATAAACTTGCAAATCGTGTTAATTAAATATTCCTGAAGTAACAATAGATCAATGAAGCCAGATGTGTGAAAAGTAGTTGCATACTAAAACATAGTACTTTGGATTCTATTAAGTCTATTGTAAAGGATGCTTACCATGAACCTCTTTCTTTAAAAATGGGCAGAATTACTAAATGAATTCAATTTGTTTAACACAGCATTTTCTCTTAAATCATTTTGGTTTTCACAACATTCTTTTTTTTTTTAGGGTTTTTTTTTTTTTTTTTTTTTAGGTTTTTTTGAGACAGGGTCTCACTTTGTGGTTCAGGCTGGCCCTGAGCTCAGCCTCAAACTCACATCACAGCAATCCTCCTGCCTCTGCCTCCCAAGTGCTGGGATTACAGGCGTGAGCCACCACGCCCGGCACTGTGGTATGTGGTACTGGTTGTTGCTGGGCGTGAGTCTCCACACCCAGTATTGTATGTGGATACTGGGGAATCGAACCCGGGCCCTTGCGCTTGCAAGACAGGCGCTGGAACCGCTGAGCTAACTCCCCAGCCCCTTCACAACATTCTTTTACAAAAAATCAAGTTGATAATAAATGTTTGCAACTTTAAAGGAGTCAAAGATCTGTTTGAACATATCTTTCTGGAGAGAACTAAGTAGAATATATTGGATTTGAACAACTGGTCCTAAAAGATGAAGATCATTAGGCAGAGATCAGTAGAGTATTTGCCATTTGAGATCAATATTGCCATTCTTTAAAATTTCTCACAGTTTAAGTTTTTAAATTCATTTGGAATTGGTGAAATCCAAGTGCACAAGAGCAGAATAAGTTTGCATATATGGAACTTGTTATAATTTTATAAGATTAAATTGTGATAGGTTCTACTAAGGAGTACAAAATGCATTATCATCTGGAAGTAGTCAACATATGCAGGGGTGTATGGTACATTCTGTTGCTCAATATAACCTTAAAGAATTTTTAGTTACATATATGCACATGCAACATACATGTACAAGCATATATATATATACAAGGATGAAACTATAAACATGAATCTAAATATATATAAAAATTTGGTGTCTGTGTTTATTGAACACACATAAATGGCATAGCCAGTAACAAAAAGTATATTTACTTTGACATACACAGAAGTTAATTAGACAGAGTTTTAATTCATACATCTATGTAATTAATGCCTTGGGTCTAATGTGTGTTTAAATCTAAGAAAGAGCTATTATTTGAAATTAATATTCCTTTTATCATATGTCTCTGACCTCTAAGAAACTTGTTTCTGTGTGAAGCTACAACTAGAATAGCATTTTCAATATTTGCAGAAGGGTGAATAGTGAATATTGATGAAATTGAAGGTTGACTGTTGGGTGAAAGAATCACTACTTTCCACCATCTCAGGGAGAATTTATCAACACATTCAGTCTTGTGTGAATGCCTGTACTTATTGTAGATTCTGTTATTTTAGACTCTGGATTTAGTTTTTTTTAATTTCAAAATGTTTTTCTTCTCTGACATACAATTATGTACATAAGAAGATGTCAAAACCTGTCTGTCCAATTTATTCTATGTCAAAAGACATGGAAAAAATGAGAAGTTCTGTTCTAGAGACTTGGATTAATATGATAGAATGATTAAGACAGTCCTGAGAAACTACTGCTTTTCCAGACTTCATTTTTTCCAATTGACTTGAAATCTACTTTGTAAATGATCCTGATCTGTTTCAGCATTCCTTCTTACCCTTTCTGGGAAGAGTACATCTGCTTCTGACATCTGTCTTCTATCTTCCTTTGTAAATTACTAAATGATGCCAACTCCTATTTATCAACAAATTACCCTTGGAAATATTTAGAGGCTATTCTTTGATTTCCTTTGATTTTTTATGAATTTGCAAAATGACTTGATGCTTATCTTAGCTTTGTTTGTCCTTTCCCCCCATATTTAATATTTATAGTTGGCAAGCCCAGATGGTGTACTTTGTTTTTTCCTGAAATGTGACTACATTTTTCATTCCTTAATTACGTAATATGTCGATAATATTCCCAGCCTCCATTCTCAGTTGATTTTGTAGATTCCACATTTGTTGCATTATTCATTTAGTAAACTCAGAAATAGATAACAATCAATTCTGAACCATGTCACTTTCTCCATGATTCTGAATTGACTATTTACCTTTGTTTTTGTTATACTCTCAATTTATTACTTTTTAAATAGTTTTACAGACTCTGGATATCTTATAACAATATAAGAGTAACAAAGTACTATGTGGATACCTTATGACAATACTTCTTACGGAGAAAGACAATAAGGGATGGCAAAGAGAAAATGATTTCAAAAAAACAGTTAGAGGCATTATGCAAATACATATAAATATTTTTTTTAAGTTTAAGTTTTTATAATTTGTAGATTTAATAGAAAAATGTTGAATATCTTTGTTTTAAAATTTCCAAATTCTGTAGCTTTTACAATACATTTTATGACAATTTTTATTATTATAATTTGTCTGGTTCATACAATCCAAGATGCTATGAATTCATTTTTGAGTTTATTTTACTTTATTATATTTAATCAAAAATACTTAGATTGTCAGTGACAAATTCTCAGCACCGATTTTCCTCAAAAACTTTTATGAAGTCTGTAAGGATTTCCCATGTCAATCTCTTATGACATATTTTTTTTTTTTTACACTCTAGACTTCCATAGTATTTGTCATTCCCCCATTCCTTCAAAATTTTATAAATGACAACTTAGATATTTTTCTTAGTGAGTTTTAATTTTCATATCAAGAGTGACACAAATAACCTATCCATTTCATAATGTTTTCATTTAGTCATGTATTTCCTTTTTCATCTTTGAGGATTATCTCAGCATCTCCCTAAGGAGTTGATCTGGAAACAGAAAACTACTCTTCACATGCCAGGCCTTCTTCCGGCAAGGAAGTCAGTACTTTGCCCTTCGATTCAACATCAGACAAGATTCCATGGATTTCTCAACTACTACACCTGGCAGTGTCAGCCACCTTTAAAAAAGACATCTGTAGCAGTCTAAAGTGACTGCTTTTCTCACAGCTCTGTGAAAGCCCTCTACACACAACAGAAGGTGCCATGTGACCTTTGTTTTCCAGGGCTATTTTGTCATTTTGTTTTTCTAATTTCAATCCTAAACAAATGACAAATAGCACAGTATAATCATTGCACAGGAGGAAAATGGAACGATAAACTGTTTGCAAATTATTATTTCACATTTTTTTAAATTGGAATATGTAAAAACATAACACAACCTCATTAAAAGAGTTTATAAAAATAATTACTAAATGTTTGCTATTGACTGGAACCTCTTATATAAATACACACATAAATAAAATTCATGTATTAAATCTATTCATGCATTATTATGTATTAAATTTGAATCAACTGTACCCAATCAGAATATTTCCTGTAAGTGAAAGATTTTTGGATCAATTAATTGGATATTCTTACCAATTGGTAAGTTTATTTATCCCCAGTCAAAATCTGGATATTCATAAATAGATTTTACTCTCTATGCAATAGTTTGTCACAGATTTGCTTTTGACAGTCACTAGATAGAATGAAATGAGAAATCACTGAGTCTGAGAACGATATTCACCTCTTAAGCAAGCACCTCTTCTACATGTTTTAATGCATCTCAAAGAATAAACAGAAAATACACTTTTGTAGCCAACTACTAAGTTTCACAACCATATTTTATTTTCAGTTATTTAACCTTTTTCTTAAAATGCATGTACTTTTTCTTTCAGAGGACCAAGGAAACATGCTAAATATGGTTTCAAATTATCTGTGTGTTTGATTAGTCAGATGTTGCCCCAGAGATTTTCAAATGGATTCTTAAATTGTGTGTGTTCATCTTGCAGGCATTTTTATTGCTTTACAGGACAGGGAACAAAAGCCTCTCTTTCGTATGTACTGACACCCACCCCATTCACCATTTATGAGTGTGTCTGGAGCCTTGTTTTGAGCCTGACCCTGATAGACATTTTACTTCACAATTCTTTGCAT
>PVIR01020545.1:0-30499 GCA_004026965.1 Petromus typicus | reverse complement strand
CTGTGGTTCTTCTACAGAATGGAGTATTACTCTGCCATAAAAAATGATAAGTTTGAATCATTTCTACTTAAATGGACATACCTTGAGGATATCCTCATAAGTGAAATAAATAGGGCACAGATAGGTACATATCGCATCTTTTCTCTGGTATGGGAAAATGAAGATGTAAATGAGTCCTAGCATTATATGTTATATATTGTGCAATAGAAAATGCTCAATGTAAAATATGGTGAAAGGGGACAATGTTGAGATTGTAACAAAAAAGTAAGGAAACAAATTTTATGTATATGGGGGGGTGGTAGGTTGGGTAGGGCTATGGGCAAAAATGAGAATTAAGTTGTGTCTTATACTGGTACAAATCCCCATTATGGAGTGCAATCATGATGTGTATATTTAATGTACCAATAAAGATTAAAAAAAAAAAAGAATTATTCCAGAATCACAGCAAGGTATTCCCAGCTAAAAAAGGAGAACAATTCTTATATACAAACACAACTACTATTTTCTATAATTATTTTGAATTATAATTAATATTGGTTATTTTTTCATATCCTAATTTTAGGAGAAACATTTATACAGGAGATATAGATATAGATACAGATACAGATATAAATATGTAACAAGTGCATTCATCAAGCCAACATGGAACAGTGAAGACTTCAATTTAAAATAGTGAAAATAATTAGAAGTTCAACTAAAACTGATAGAAAATGTCACTTTTTTGTCTCTGAAATTACAGTTCACGCAGGATGATTTTAGTTTCCCAAACATATATGAATGGCTCATAGCTCAAAAAAACAAGCAACAAAAAAAAACAAAACAAAAACAAAAACAAAGCACAGAGCTCCTGATTTTTAGCAAACTATAGTGCAAGAGGGTGTCTATACTGATAACTAGCATTTTCCCAGCCTGAGGAGCTACACAGCCTCTACAGTCTTTCTCAGAGCATTGTATTAGTGAAACTTATTCTGATGCCAAATGAAAAATGATCTGGAAAAGTACTGTCAACAGCACTCATCTTTAAAACACAGGAAATAATGGATGCCTGGAGTCTTCAGAGTTCTGTTAATTATCTAAATCTGTAGTCAAAACGTGGGGAATGTGTTCACAAACTTACTTTTGACAAAGTGGTTATAAGGGATTTTCAAGAAATTTCATGTAGGGCCGGGGAGTTAGGTAAGTGGTTCCCAGGAGGATTGCTGTGATGTGAATTTGAGGCTGAGCTCAGGGCCCAGCCTGAACCAAAAGAGAGACCTTGCCTAAAAAAAAACAGAAAAAAAAGAAAAAAGAAGAAATTTCATGTATTCAACAAAGACAACATAAACTATAACACTACAAAGGCAAATGCATTACAAACCAGTTGTTTCCCCAGAAAATATTTAGTTCAACTTCTTAAATGCCATTGTATTTTCTCTTATGGAAACATTACAATTTTATTTGCTATCACAGAGAATTTTAGAAATTTTCCAGATGTTTCTGCCACCAGCATCGTCCACATGACCAAGTGCTCAGAAAGAAGGGTAGCCCCAGATGAAGAACACAGTATAAAACAACCTAATAGGAAATGATTTGCATTGTTAGTCTTTCTCTTTGGCTTATGTTTTATGATCCTGGGTGGTTACAATGCATCCTCTGTGGATGACTGGATGGAGGAAAACAGGGATCACTTCCTAGAGTGAGTACCAACAAAAACAGGATATAGTGGAAGCCCTGGCCGGAGGCTCGAAGCTAAAGGACAAGGTCTATTTTTGAAACACACAGGAAGAAAAGCAGAAATCTCCTGTCCCACAGATCTGTGGGCTCCAACTAGCCCTGTCTTGTGAGATTTCCTCTTAGGTTTAGGAGGACTGTAAAAGGTTTCCCTGGCATGCTCCATGCCCCAACACTTCTCAGAGATTAATGATATTCTGGGCTCCTGAACGGTCACGGGTTTCTTATCTAGCACTTTATGTTGGATGTGCATCAAGACACCTAGTAGGTTGTCAATCCAAAAACACATTATCACCCATATCTTTCACTAATGTGATGATCTGTAAAATGATCCAAATCCCTTCAGATTTGGGGGTTTTCTAATGTTTTTTGAGACAGGATCTCACTTTGTAGTTCAGGCTGGCCCTGAGCTCAGCCTCAAATTCACATCACAGCAATCCTCCTTTCTCTGCCTCCCCAGTTCTGGGATTACAGGCTTGAGCCACCACGCCCAGCACTATGGTATGGGTACTGCTGGGTGTGAGTCTCCACACCCAGTATTGTATGTGGTTACCGAGGATCGAACCAAGGTGGTTGCACTTGCAAGACAGGCTCCAGATCCACTGAGCTAAGTCCCCGGCCCCATCCCTTCAGATTTTAATCAAGGAAAGAATATGAATTAAGGAAGCAGGCAGTCAGTAAATAAAGTTTTCTATCTTATGAAGTTGTGTGCTATCTCTGGTTATTCTTTTCAAGAAAGATTTCATCTCACTCCTCAAAGAATGGCTGCCATTTCTGAATTAACCAGCAACAAATGTTGGCAAGGCTGCAGAGAAGGAACCCTTCTCCACTGTTGGTGGGACTGTAGACTCGTACAACCCCTGTGGAGATCAACTGATCTTTGGAGATTCCTCAAAAAGCTAAGATTGGAGGTCCCATTGGACCTGGCCATGGCTCTGCTAGGCATATACACAAAAGAATTAAAAAACTCATATTACAGTGACAAATGTGCACCCATGTTTATAGCAGCTCAGTTTGTGACTGTTACATCCTGGAAACAACCCAAATGTCTACCAACTGGAGACTGGATAAAAAAAGCTGTGGTTCTTCTACAGAATGGGGTATTACTTTGCCATTAAAAATGATGTTTGAATTATTTATACTTAAATGGACATACTTTGAGGAGATCTTCATAAGTGAAATAAATAGGTCACAAATAGGTAAATATCTCATCTTTTCTCTGGTATCTGAAAATAAAGATGTAAATGAGTTGTAGAATTGTATGTTATATATTGTGCAATAGAAAATACTCAAAATGAAATAGGGTGAAGGGGGAAAAATAATGATATTATAACAAAAAAGAAAGGAAACAAATTTTATGTATATTGGGGGTGGTAGGGTGAGTAGGGCTACGGGAAAAAATGAGAATTAAGTTGTGTCTTATACTGGTACAAATCCCCACTGTGGAGTGCAATCATGATGTGTATATATAATGTACCAATAAAGATTTCAATTAAATAAAAAAAAGGAAAATGCAGTAGGTCAGTGGTCTCATACTGTGTACTTGAGGCCATTTAGTCAATTCAAGCAAAAATACAATGTCTTTTACCACTTACCATGGTGGGGACTTCAATAGAGCATGATGCTTAACCAAATGTGTAACTTTTCACAGTCGTTCTCCCATCCAAGTTGTAACCAGGCTCGACTCTGCTTAGCTTCTGAGATCAGATGAGATCAGGTATGTTCAGGGTGGTACAGCCCTGGACTTCACTGTCAGTCTCCAGGATCTGCTTCACTGCAGAGTGACTGGACTGGTAAATCAACAGATATGAAGAGGACCCTCATTATTCTTTTTCGAGTATTCAGGTGTGGTATTACATTTTATGATTTATGAAAATAAAGTAGTACTATTTATTTGTATAGTATTATTTGCTTTCATTTACATATAGTAAAATTCACTGATTATGTGGGTAGTTTTAAGTTTTTATGCATGTAGAAAGTTTTCTATCCATCACTACAAACAGAGAGCAGAACAGTTTTATCCTGCTCAATGAATTTATTTGTTTCATTCCTCTTATTTCAAACTCCCTATACAATACATCACACACACACACACACACACACACACACACACACACACACACACACTCATGCACACACGAACAAAAACAAACACTCAAGACCTAATCCCTGGCAAACACTGATTTGTTCTCTTCACATTTCCAGAACACTGGGTATCATCAATCCTATACAGGTGATCTTTTGAAGTTAGAGCCTTCTACACAATGTAATGTTTTTGAAACTAATCTTTGTGGTGTGTTCCAAGTTTTGAGTGCTGAGTAGTATTCCACTCTGTAAAAATTCCACAGTTTCTCCCTTTGTTCATTAGCTAAAGTATACGTGGCTTATTTTTAGTTTGGGGAAAGCATGAATGGAATTGTAATAAATACCTGTATGATCATTTTCTTTGTTTATATATATTTTAAATTATTTTCCAAAGTAATGTATTATCTATGACTAGCTAACAAGTTATTCTCCCACAACTGAGCAACATAAAACAGTGGAAAATTATAATTTCCTTTTTTATTTGAGTGAAGAATCCAAGCACAGGTACCTAAATTCTCTGTCAGGGTCTCTCACAGGGTGTGAACAAGAATATGAAGAGGATCCTCATTCTGTCTCTTTTAGGGATTCAGATGTGATATTAAATTTTATGATTTACAAAATCATAGTACAAGGAAGGAGATAAGTCTAAATCTGTGTAGTAACTCTGAGGATTCAGTTCATTATAGTCTTTTTTACCGAGAGCTCCAGTTCTAATTTGGTTGATGGCCCGAGCCTGTCCTTAGTTCCTCACCACGGAAGCATCACTAAGGTGCTAGCTTGCTTCATAAAGCCAAGGAAACCATAAAGAAAATGTGCCTAAAAGATGGCAGCCAGAATCCTTTGAAACATAGTTTAGAAGTAGTATCTCTTTATCTACCCCACATTCTATAAAGCACAATCAAACCACTAGATCAGGGCATGTTTGAAGAGAAGGATTGCATTCCGCTATGGTGAAGACAGAAATGAAGGAGCCATAATTAGAAACCTTCCCACCACAGGTCAATATTCAGGAATGGGACTGTTAGACCCCTGAGGAGCTAAACTTTTAACTTGGTGAGAGATTCCAAAACTGCATTTCACTGGTAATAAATGATACATCCTGTCACTCTGAACTCCCAGCAGCTCGTGCTATTGTCAGTATATTTACTTCACCATTCTACTTAGTGTGTAATAGCATTTATGATGACTTTGCCTTTCACTTTGCTAATTGCTAATTTCAATTCCTTTTACCATCTATCTCTATCTATCTAGCTATGTGTATATCTGTTTATCTCTCTATCTATCTGTTGTCTATCTGTCTACCTATCCTCTCTGGGGAGGTGTCAGTGATTTACCCACTTTAATTGAGATATTTTCTTACTGTTGAATTTCAAAGATTTTTTATTTTGATTTTTATTCTTATTTTTATTTTTTGAGACAGGGTCTTGCTTTGTAGTTCAGGCTAGCTCTGAGCTCAGACTCAAACTCACATCACAACAATCCTCCTGTCTCTGCCTCCCAAGTGTTGGGATTACAGGCGTGAGCCACCACTCCTGGCACTGTGGTATGTGGTACTGATTGTTGCTGGGTGTGAGTCTCCACGCCCAGCATTTTTTGTATGTGGTTACCAGGGAATCGAACCCGGGTCCTTGCACTTGCAAGACAAGCACTGGAACCACTAAGCTAAATCCCCAGCCCTAAGAATTTTTTATATATTATGAATATGATTATTTTGCCTCTTGTGATTTGAAATAGGATCTTGCAGGCTATGAATTATATTTTTATTCTCTTAACAGTGTGCCTTACAGATGAATGTTTTTAATATTGATGAAGTTCATTTATCAGCCTTTTTGCTATATGGATCTTTCTTTTTGCCTAACACGGGTTACATATATTACATTCTGTGTGTTTTAAGGGTTTACAGTTTTATATTTAGCATCATGTCTTTGATCAGTTTTAAATTGTTGTCTTTGTCAAAGAAAGGAAGAGCGGAAGGAAGCAATACAGGACCTTCTCACTATGACTGTTTCTGTTTCCTAAACCAAGAAAATAATGTAAAATTAGGCAAAGTGCTAAGATATTCCATTCTCCAGTTTACAGTCTCCTGAGTTTAATGGTACCTGAGGGACAAGTACTTTGAAAGAAGTAAGGAAACACCACTGTGTATCCTTCTCATGAGACATCGTTCTTCTCATGGAGACCTGACACTTCCTTTGGCCAACAGACTCAGTCTGAGAATTGACTTTTATGAGAAGCTGGGTAAAGGACAAGTCTTTTATGGGGTCCATGAACAGTTGTCCTACCCCATGATAATTCTTGTTTATTCTCTTTGTATGAAGCAGTCTCTTATTATCTGTCCTGCCTCCTTAGGATCTGTGCTATACTGAGCATCTCTATCTTTGAAAAGTTTTCTGTACCTCATCTGGATGACGGTTGACTTTTTCTTTCATTATGAGGCTTGCAAAGAACTGACTTCAGAAAGTTAAGCACTGCCACTAGTATTCAGGGATCTCCTGCACCTCACACTGCCAGGCACCCATCTCTGCAGTGGCATCTGTAATGTGTCATGGTCTACAGGAGCGCAACCCTGTGAGCTGCCTGAAGATGCTGGCACCTCTCTCACCAGCACATCCCCATCACTATGGCAATTGCAGGGTTGCTTGAGTCTATGCAACACTACCAGTGGGTGGGCTTTCTGGCCTCCCATTCATACTTGTCCAACAAACTTACCCTTCCTATCCTTTTGAACTTTTCCTACATCATGTGCCTGGCAGTTCTGACCTTTCTAACTCACTTAAAATGGGCTATCATTTCAGACTAGTTTTCAGATGTCATCACAGAAGCATATTAGATCCATCTGCCGGAGCCAGTGCCAAAGCACTGAACTTAATACCCAGGAGGCTCTTCTTGGATCAATATGCTTTTCTCGGCCTGACTTTATCTACCATCCACTGAGGCAGAACCTTCAAGTGTCAGTCTTGTGTTCACTGTCCTGGGAGGTGTTGAAACTCCTTCTGCACATCCACATTGACTTGACCTGCCCCAGGACTGCCTTGGTCGGGCTGAAGCTCCATAGAGTTTCAACTCCATTAGTTTATTGACCAGCTCGGAAGGTGAGGGTCCGTTCTCATATAGGTGCAGTTTGTTTTCCTTTTTCTTAAAATGCACGAGAAGTTTATTTATGAAAAATAGGTTACTTCTGCAGGTTCATAAAGTCCAAGAAGATTTGTGGATTGAGGACTTTCACATGTATGAAATTAGATGTAACTGACCTGGGTTTTAGGGTTCCACTCTTTCCTCGTCAGAGAGCAATAGACAGAATTTAATTTGCTGGGCAGTTCATGTACTTTTAAAATTAAATTCTGTATTTTCCACTCAGTTGCCTTTGTCCTCTGGCTTTAGAAAGCTTTATTATATATATTTTAGACTGGCTTTCAAGCTTTACCTTACACTGATGACTCACTGCCCGAGAGCTTTTTGTCCTTTTCAAATAAGTGCATGGCTCCCAGAATTACACCCAATTTCCATTTTTAAAATTATTACTTTCTCCTTTCAATATCTAAATAATTAAAATGTTTTCTTTTTTTAATTATCTTTATTGGTACATTAAATATACACATCATGATTGTAAAATGTTTTCTTAAGGATTTCCTCCTTCCCTGATTTTCCATCACAATCTCCTTCTAACGTCAACTCTCAAAGATCAGATTCCCTGGAAAATAGATACTGAGGTTCTGAGTGTTGAACACGGCAAGGACAAAAGTAGCATTTGGAAGAGAAAAGTTTATATGTGATGTAATGTGAGATGTTTAAACCAACGCAGTGGGAGGTTGTGGAGCTTGGAGGTTCCCTGGAGTGATTCGCAGTCTGCTCTTCAAAGACCAAGCAGATGAATGAGCCATATGATGGGAAAATGAACTAAAGGTCACAGAGTAAAAGTGTTGCACTGTGTGCCAGGGATCCTACCTCAGACAACAGGGTCTCGAGGTTAACAGGAAAAACAGCCAAATCAAATTTCACTGAATCCAGTTTTCACCCTACTACTGGATACCTGTGCAACCTTAGCAAACTTCTCAAAGTTTCCCTTTTTGCATCAGAGAAATAAGCACAATAATGTTTGCCCTGAGGGCTCATACGAGTATTATATGTGGTCATTGACAAAAAAAGAGTGGGTGCCTTTTCCACTGAGATCATTCATTACTAATAACAATAACCATGTTAATAATAACCATTATTACCAATAACACTGAGCAAAGAAGAAACATGGTAGGTAGAATGAGCAATTCATTAAGTAAAATAAGACATAGACAAAATCATTAAATGACCACTAGCACTAAGTCAGCACATCTCAATGTTATGAAACCTGAAAGGTAGAAGTGACTAAATCATGGACCAAGATTTCAAGGTGATGCTGAGTAATGTAAATGAAATAATACAGGATGCACAAGTTCACTATTACAGATCCATCAGCAAAGACACTTAAGATTGTAGCTCTCTAATAAAGTTGATTATATCTAAATTTATGTTGCAGTGACTGTTGTAAGTAGTTCCTTATCTCTTACAGGAAAGGAGATTAAGGCTAGAAATCCAAGGAGTTGATAAATATCAGTATGTTTCATAAAATAGCTGTTAACTTGGAGGCAGCGAGAGTTTTTTGTGAACTTGGCTGCCCATAGTACCCAAAGAATAGGATGTTAATTACTTATTCAGGCAGAAAAGGAAGGCATGTGCTGATTTTCTTTTCCAGCTATGCTAGAGAGTTAGTAGAAGAGGGGAAAAAAGGAAGAATAGCCATCTGAGTTTTAGCCAGGTCGCTCAGCTTGCCTTTACTGAGCAGCAGCAGCTATGGCACAGAGCAGGCAGGATGCCAGCCTAAAAGCTCAATAATTCCAGGGCTTGGGGAAAAAAAATGCGAAAATCTCTTAAAGGGAAAACACATACCCAGCCATTGAAGGAGATGGAAACAAAACATAAATAAATTCAGCAGCATGGTATTTGGATTGCTAAAGTTGAGGAAATGTGGAAAAGAAGGAAATGAGATGAAATAAGAACTGAATCTGATTATCCTTTTTAATTTATCCATATAAAGAAATGAGATGCTGGTGGGTTCCCAGGGAAAGTTCAGGTTCCCACAAACGATTCAGAGCTTAGTTTTAAGTAGCAACAGATAAAGAGGAGCCATGTGGCTATTTTGGTGCTCACAGCTGAGAGATCTTTCAGTACCCTAAAGCAGTCCAGCTCTTGAATCACTTTTAAATACATAATAGAAAATGTCTTTACCGACATGCTAAAACCTATTGATATTGTTTCAGAATTCCTAACACAGTCCTCCATTACAAAGTCCTGTGGAAGTTTAATGTGATGCGTTTTATAGTATTAGTTACTTTGTTTGCTTGTTTAAATGTCCAGTGTCTTTGAATATCAGTGAAATCCAAACACTTAGAATGGGTTGTACTTTCAGTAGAATGAAGGAAATCACCCAGCAGTTTCCCATTCTAGCATTCATGTGCATTAAACTGAATTTGTAAAAACTTGAGAAAGATTGATACGACTACTTATAGGAAGATGTGCAAATACTCTGTTGTTTTTATTTATATCAATAAACAGGTAAACAAGGAAACTGGCCTGACACACACATTCATCTGGATGTTCTTACGGAAGACAGAATACTATAAAACTATTAGCCTTAAATTATCACCTACAAATACAGAAGCGAACGACCAGAAAGAAATTTTTTAAGTGTTGTAGAAAATGGCAATATCTACTAGATTAATGTAGAATTTTAAAACATCATGTTAACATTATTTCAGAAGGGATTAACGAACTCTTACCCTGGGACTCCACCTCTAGAATTGCCAGATCAATTAGCTTCACTTCTTTGGAATCTGCTGACAGATATCTGCTGTCAGAACCAACTGGGATTAGGTTACTCTTGTCTTTCCCATTTTTAGGACTGTGGAGGAAGCACAAGATATTCCACAAAACCCTGGGGGGGGGTGGCTATATGTTTATTTATTTATTTATTTATTTTTTAATTATCTTTATTGGTACATTAAATATACACATCATGATTGCACTCCATAATGGGGATTTGTACCAGTATAAGACACAACTTAATTCTCATTTTTTCCCATAACCCCACCCACCCTACCACCCCCCCATATATATAAAATTTGTTTCCTTACTTTTTTGTTACAATCTCAACATTTTTGAAACAGGGTCTCACTTTGTAGTTCAGGCTGGCCCTGAGCTCAGCCTCAGACTCACCTCACAGCGATCCTCCTGCCTCTGCCTCCCGAGTGCTGGGATTACATGCGTGAGCCACCACGCCCGGCACTGTGGTATGTGGTTGCTTCTGGGGTGAGTCTCCATGCCCAGTATGATATGTGGTTACTGGGGAATCGAACCTGGGCCCTTTCACTTGCAAGACAGGCCCTGGAACCACTGAGCTAACTCCCTAGTCCAAAAATGCCGATATGTTTAAGGAAACCTCTTTAAACACAATTCTCAAAGATGCGAGATATTTCTACTCACATTTCTTCATTCCTTTATCCTACTCTGCATGGCAATGTTGGGAATGTTTGAAAACCTACCCTGAAGTTGTTTCCAACCTCACTCTCTCTGAGCTGAGGCATGACTGCTGAACATGCACCTACAAGATGCATCAACCGGCTAGTCACAGAGCATGTACCTCATGTAACAATCATCAATGGCCCCCAGATGAGAAGTATGATTGAGGATCACATAAGGATGTACTTGTTGGAAACAGTGACTTCAGAAAGAGTGTGTGGAGGAAATATCACAGGCAGAACAGCACATTTTTCACTTCAGCAGCCTGACATCAGTCAACCTTAATTGAATCAAGATCTAGAAATTTCTGATGATTCTATGAACGAACAGATCCTATCCAAGAAGTAGATACATTTTTAAACATGGTAAAATATCCTTTAAAGAAATAAACTTATACTTATCAGGAACATGGAAAAGATTCAGACCATATCCAGGACATGTTATATTCAACTTTATTATTTCACACCAACTGAGATCCTTATGAACATTATTAAGTGAATGGAGACTTGGAGGAAAAATAAGAAATGATGCCTGAATATGAGTGTTGACTAAGTCCTAGAAATGTCACATCAAAGTCACAGAGAAAGGCAGATCTCAAGTCTGAAATTAATCTTTCTTAAAAAATAAAATGAGCATCTCATTTTCTTCAGTCACCAAACTCAGAGATCATTAAGCAAATTTTTCTTATGAACTCAATAGATATATAATTCACCTCTCTTGACACCCTAAGTATTTTTCAAATTCCCAGTTCAGGAAAAGATAATTTTTAATATATACTTAATATTTTTTAAATATTCCAGTGATTATGCCTGATTAACAATTTAAAATAGTGGTTGATGTCATGTAATTTTTTCTACACTTACCAATTTCCCAGTTTCCAACTGACTTTGTATGCGCAGAAATATGTGAAGTGTGGATTTCAGTAGAAATTAAGCATATTTTCCCATCCAAACATCATCCCTCTGCCAAATTTAAAAGAAAGTGCATCTTTTTCTTCTGCTATAGTCTCCAAAGGAAGCCACAAGATTATAGTTCTGAATGTAGACAAAACTGAGTACATTATGTTTGCTTTGCTGTTCTCTTCATAATTGTTGCAACAGGAATGGTTATCAGTGGGAAGTAGCTGGATAATCAGATGACAGTATTCACAAGAGTGTAAACAAATCAAGAAAGGCAGAGGGGTGGGAAATCAAAAAAGGAGGCTATGTACGCTTTCTTTTAGGAGGTTCATGCACTCTCTGAACACGAGTTATCTCAAAAACAAGTGGTTAGTCAGGTCATCAAAAACAAAATCCTAAAAACTGGCAAGGTGTCAACAATATCTCAGATCACAAACAGATAAAATCAGAGGAAGAAAAGACAGCCAAAAATGAAGGAGAGAAAGAGATTTCAACAGAAGATTTCATGGTTTCTCTTTCAGCAACTTCTAGCAATATTGCTTCTGTAAAGTAGTAAAATGAGACAAACTTTTTTCATTATTGAATAAATGCTTTCATTCTAAAGCAAACTAGAATTCTGAGAGATATTAGTTCCTTGAGTACCATTGCTAAAATGGGAGATATTTCTTGTTTTATTTTCATGTAGCTGCCAAAGAAATATGTGGATGATTATGAGAGAATCAGGATATCCAAGATAAATAATAACTAAATATATTGTAGCAAACTCTAAGGCATTCTGAGACCTCTGTTAACATCCTTCAAAAATTCCACTTCTTACTTACATAGTATTGAAGGCATGGGTACGTTAGAACCCTTGCATATGGTCATCAGAAATGCACTATGGTTCCGCTGTTATAGAAAACCAGTGGGGGGTCCACAATAACTCAAAACTATTGCTACCATGAAGTCCAGTGATCTCACTTTCATTATTTATCAAAAAAATATCAGAAATCACAAACCAGAAGAAATACTAACACCCCTATATCATTATAGCACTATTTACAATAGTCAAAATATGAATTGACTTAAATGCTAACTGACAGATATATGGACAAAAAACATATGGACAGACTAGTATTGAGCCTTAATAAAACTATGAAAATGCTGCAGTAGGTAGCAAGGTTGAACACTGAGGTTGAATGCAGAGGACATGGTGAGACCTACTGCATGATTCCATTTACATAAACTCAAATTCACAGACTCAAAGAGTGCGATGGTGGTATATAGGGGCTGAGAAGGTTGTCACTTATCAGTAAGTATAAAACTTTAGTTAAGTAAATGAATAACTTTTGAGATCTACTCTATAACACTGGATCTATAAGTAATAAAGTATTGTACAACTAAAAAATTTTAAGAGGACTAAACACATGTTAAGTATTCTTGTTATGATAAAATAAGATTTGTATGTAATTTTGATGATATTGTAATAACGCAGAGTAGGTAGTTTGTGTGTAAAAATCCATGCATCAGATAAAATTTTAAGATATATCATAATTTTAAAGTTTGTTTTTAATTTTTAAAACTTTTATTAATAGATACTTGGAGTTTCAAATTATTACAGTCACTGTGGTAGTTGTTACATGCACATAATATCTCTTCATTCTTTTTACTTCCCTGAAATTTCTTATAAAACCTAAGGAAAATGTTACAAAATCAAAACCAGCTGTGAATATAATTGTAGATGATTCCTTTTAATGATAGAAAAAATGGAGAGAAATGATACAAGTATGCTCGAAGACCAGTCCTTTGAACCTCATGGCTGAACAATGAGAAATGGATTCATGAAGTTCACTGGGTTTCACAAATTAGCCCCTTTTCACCAGAGGAGCACACGGCTGACTTCACACTTCTTCCTTCCTTTGCAAGCCAGCCATGTCTCTGGTTACTGGGTTCGATCCCTGGTACCACATAATGGTTAGGTAAAATGCAGCCTGCTGAAATGTGCTTGGTCTCAGTGTGCACAAGGAATAAGAGATTCAATCAAAGGGCACAGAGTATTCTAGAATGACCAAATGCTCTTATTTCCAACTGACCAGTGTGTTATCAAATATCTCAAGCTGGGTTTTAATATTCCAGCTCCATCCAGTAAAGCTGTTGAGATTTTGTACTTTTTGCCTCTTTAGATCAGGAGGAATAGTTGATATTAAATCACCATTTCAGTTATTTTTTATTACTTATCATCTTTGTGCTTACAAATACTTCTTTTGATCTATATTCTCCAAGAGGATTCAATAAAAATAAATAATGAGGAAGTTAAACAGGGTTTGTGGGGGAAGCAAATATACTACCATGTATTAGTGACCAATGAATTTTGTTTGACTGTGTATATTTATGAGTTTTTGTAAAAGAATTCACATTACTTAGTAGGATTTGTGGAGGTCTTTTGATTTTCTATGATTAGATAGTCCCCTAAACCAGTCTTATATGGTACTTCTATCTTGTTGGGATACTTCTTGATGGTTCTTAAAACCTAAGAAATGTTATAACTAAAGCATAATTCCTCTTTAATGGACTTCCATGGTCGCTACCATTAGCTGAAAAACCAATATCAACAGTAGCTTACTTTATAGACATATCTCTCTGTGTGTGTATGTGTCTCATAGCAATATCCCTTTTGAAAAGCAGAGCAGAATATCTTATTGAAGTGACTTTTCCTATATTTCAATCATACATATGACATCATATCACTCTTGTGATAATGTTATATTTAAGAATACTGGTACAGGGCTAGGGATTTATTTCAGTGGTTCTGGTGCCTGCCTTCTGAGCACAAGGGCCTGGGTTCGATCCCCGGTAATCACATATAACAATGCCAGTCATGGTGATTCACTCCCACCAGCAATCAGTACCACATACCACAGTGCTGAGTGTGGTGGCTCATGTCTGTAATCCCAGCACTCAGAAGACAGAGCCAGGAGGATGGCTGTGAGTTCAAGCCTGAGCTCAGGGCCAGCCTGAACTACAAAAGCAAGACCCTGTCTCAAAAAAAAAAAAAATGCTGCTACATTACTTGGCCCTTTCATGTTACTCCTCACATGGATCCAAATTAAGATGACTTATTTTATTTGCCAAATTAATTCTAGCGGCCTTAATATCATATGCTACAGAAAGCAAGAAACCAGGGAGATAGAAATTTTAAGAGGACATCAGTGACCTATAGAACACTATAATAGATCTCTTCCTTAAACACATCTATTCCAAAAAGTCATTGTACAATTAACTGTCTTACCTCCACCAGTTTCAATATACTTTATTTCTAAATATATAATCAGACACAAAAAGTTTATCACACAAGAGTAAGCAGAGTCAAATTACTACTTCCCTTTCCCTCTAATTGCCTCACATTTAGTGCTTCAGGCTGTATCAAATTATTATATCTTATACTATGGAAAGTATAGTGGCAAGAACTTTTTTCCCCCAGTACCAGAGTTTGAACTCAGGACCTTGTGCTTGACAGGCAGACCTGGCACCACTGAGCTACATCCCTGACCCAACACTGTGTCTCTTTTAGGCATTGTCTTTAAAAGGAATCAGTTTTACATTGTTTTTCATTAATTCCAATTTCAAAAGTACAGAAAACTCATTTTCTCTCCAATTATATTTACTGAGCCACAAAATGAAAGTATTTTTGATCTCAAGAAATACACTGTGAGGCCAGGTATTTAGCTCAGTGGTTCTGGTGCCTGCCTTACAAGTGCAAGGGCCCGGGTTCAATCCCCAGTAACCACATAACAATACTGGGCATGGAGACTGAGCTCAGGGCCAGCCTTAACTACAAAGCAATACCTTGTCTCAATAAATAAATAAATAAATAAATACAGTGAGATTTATAATTTGTACCTGGATCCTGTTTCCTATAACAGCCTTTCTTCCTGATTGCTGGAATTCCTACTTGTAACTCATCATTAGATATGAGGACCAGGTTTCCCCTGTACTAAAATATTTCTTTAGTCCTACAGATTGATTTCAGCATATATCCTATGGAGTTTGATAGTAATTGCTAATTATTTTTCAATTTAAATTATAAAATGAGACAGATTCCCTTTTACTGCTACATGGATTGTTATTACCTTTTCACTTTCTCTGTGCCTGATAAAACAGGTGCTATAAAAGAATTGCTCAAAATTCCTAAGCTTAATTTGAAATCAGATGGTATTGAATTATTGCAGATAGGCCAGTTAACTGAACTGTCTACCTTGTAGGCAGTTTGAAAGGGCCAGCCTAGGAGAAGCCAAGTTGGAAGACAAGATACATTCACTGATGGCCAGTGTTGTAAGAGAAGAGAAAGGTACCACACTCCCATGTTTGCTCTAGGGATGAATATCAGTGACTGGTACTCTAAGGAGGTGTCAAACCCATGGGTTTGGGACCAAGTCCTTATCCATCCCTTCCAGGAAAGATCCATGACTGAAAATCCTTGTGTACTTGCTTCCCCATTGGATCCCCATCTAATCAATATTTCCTTAGTGACTGCACCTGTAATCTTACTAATTGACTATGGTTTTGTCCCATGAACCAGCTTCACCTTGTGGCTTTGTCCCATAAAACACTTTTGAGAAGAGGAGTGGGTGGTCGACCCATTTTCTGAGCCCCTCTCTGTTTCTCAGACAGAAGCCATCTTTCTTTCAATAAATACTTCTACTCTTCTGTTATCCCTGGAATTGATTGTTTGGTATTAGAGAGCATGAATTCATATTTCAGAAATCTAGCAGGTTTGGAAGTTACATCTATTCCTCCTATATCAAAATGGCTTAATTTTCTTGGAATCTCTATATATTTTATTTCTAACATAAACCATAAAAGAATCCATCAGCAAATTCAACATGGAGCAGGGCAACCATACAATACTATTAGCAGAAGAGCTAGATCATCACAAAGCAGAAAAAGATACCACCAAGTACTCCTCCATTTCAGCGGCTCCTGTCATGGCTACATGACAAGATAAGAGCTGGGAGGTCTTAAAAAAGTGAATTGATGGACTGTATCTGAACAAAAATATCGATATTTCTGTGGTTTAACTGCAGAACTGGTATTTTTTAAAAGATTCTGTGACTGTTCATAGAGGGCCTCTAACACACACTAGCAGTGGAGAACCTCTTGTGTTTGAGAGATTTTGCCACATAACCCCAGAAGGAGATAGGCCTGAAATACAGAGCCTATCAAAATGATAACTACGAAGGAGAAAATTAAAAAAAATTCATAGTCATCTTTTACATGACCAAACATAAGCCTTTGTGTTTTCATTAAGCTCTTGTTGCTGTGGATGCCATGAAAAAGTATCAGAGGAAAAGTCTCCAAATGACATGGTACTCTGTGTGTGTAAGTACCTGGATTCTATAGTAGGCTCACCTGAGAAGAACGAGGTAATGCAGAGTAAAATACAGTGCGTATTCTCCTTCTTCATGTACACACAAAAACACACACACACACACACATACACACACCGGATTACTGGACTGTTAAGGTTTGCCTTTGATTCTTATTTCACCAAACTAATTCAATATTCAGGACAGAAAAAATAAAAAAAAATCAGTAAATAGGAAGATGATCTAGGGACAGGGAAAGAGAAAGAAAAAATTATTGAGATATAGTGTGTATATTTACTAATTCGCCAACGAATGTCATTGGTAGGTACTGCAAAGACACACCAACAGTAACAGTGGTTTTAAAAGATAGAAACTTTACTCATCCACAGAGCCATTCCTCTGAATTACTAAAATTATATTCATTTCAGCATGAAATGTAATGGATTGTCCGTAGTGCCAAGATGCTCTATTTAGACTCACTGGAATTGGACTTGTTTATGGTTCTTGGTTTTACAAAACATTAACACTGTTTAGACACATTCTAACTTTTAGAGAATTTCTCAGTTTTTTGCACATGATCTTAGACTGGTGATGAGCTTGTCCATAGCTGGGTACTTACCTTGGAGGCCATGGACGTCTCTTTTCTGAAAAGTGTTTGTTTTATATTTGTCTGTATTTATTTAGAGGTGTGTCTATAAGATTAACAACTGATGACTCTGTCTCCTCAGCTCAGTGAAAAGAAGATAGGAAATGAATCTATCTATTCACTTCAGGCAGAAACAACTATAGAACTTTTTCCCTTATTTTATTCAACTCATGATACATGAGTTACATCAGTCTGACTCTTAGGGTAATGAGAAAATATGAGAATTAAGTCGTGTCATATATGGGTACAAATTCTCAGTGTTGAATGCAATCATTATGTGTATATTAATGTACCAATAAAGATTTAAATTTTTGAAAGAAAAATGTGGACATGATATTAGGACCATGACCATCAATCAAAGAACACATCTCCCAAATGAGTACATACTTATATTAATAAGCTTAGACTTATAGTATTACATAATATCATAGGCCATGTGGTTTGAATAATATCTATTCCACACAGGTCTAGAGACTAGAAGCTTAAGATCAGGGTCACAACACAGTTGGGTTGGAGTTCTGGTAAAAGCTCCTTAATTACCTGCAAAGGGATTTATCTTCAAATACCATTATCTTGAAGGTTAAAGCATCAACATATACATTTCAGAATAACACATCCAACCCATATATTCTGTATATCAACAAAGCTGTCCAATTATAGACAAATGACTGGCTACAAATTCACTCATTGATGGGAAATGAGGTAAGGATGCATATTGAATAGCTCTAGGCAAGTAAAATCATACTGCTGAGAAATTAGGAGTCTTTGATTGGCAGTTGTCAAACAGTGATTTATCTTAAATAGTTTTAGTTATTATTCTTATTCTCTGGCTAGCTAATCATCATGATGCATAAAATGATATACTTCAGAGTATTCAGGTAAGAGAAATAGTTAACAGAGCTCAGCCTGTAATTTCCACTGATAGCAAGAAAAGACATCCAGAGACTAGTAGAGAATATTAGCTAAAAGAAACGCCTTCCAAAATCATGGTTAATAAATAGCAGAAATTCAATATAATCCTTGAACAAATTTATAAGAAAGTACTAAGAATGCTTTCATGGTTAATAAGTTCTCTGAATAAAGAAATGAGTAACTTCATAAGGCAAAACAGTCCAAATAGATTGCAAAAGTCTCCAAGAAAATTTTAATCCTGGCCTTAATTATTTCTAAAATGGGAGTAGTTAAGAATCATTACTAAATTGTAATAGAGCAGAAACAGAAGGTATGTCAGAAACCAACTTACATGCTTCCATTTTCTTAAGAACACTGAGATTATACCTTAAATGTAAACCTATATATAAAATTGTATATTGTTCCCATTACTGACTACATAAGCTGCTACTCTCAAGATGTTCTTTTCTGTGTTTGTCTGAATTCCTGAATTACAATGTGCCGTGCTAAGAGTTCTCACATCCAAAAGGCAGCATTAGATGGATCCTTTCTGTTAGTTTCAATATTTTGTGACCCAGATTAACAAAGCAATCAGATAACCTTTCTTATAATATTTATGAAATTTTCTCTCTTAGTATAACGGTTATGCAAAATAATAAAATTAATAGTGATGACTAAAATAAAAATTCTAACAATTATGATAGAAAAAAATTAAAACAGCAATGCTGTCAATTCACAGGCAAAAGATGTCAATGGCCAATTATAGAAATATGTGGAATTCTGCTATGCACCTTAGTAGGATAATGGAATAATGCAAAGGTCCCACATTTTCTCATTTCACAATAAACTCAGTGTCTCACTTTCTTTTTTAAAGTACCGCTAGACAAAAGAAAAACCCAACAATTTAGTCTAAATGACTTAGCTATGGTAATCAGTAGATGATGCTGTTATCTTGGAAAAAATTAAATGTCCCAAGGTAACTGGATGAGTGTTCTACTTTCCCCCAGAATGTCTCAGCATACATTGTGAGGATGAGGGGGATGTTATAGTAGTCAGTGAAGGCTGTTGAGCCACACTTGAATCCTGACCTAACTAATTGTGCAAGAAGTTTAACCCCATTACTTGAAATTAACTTTTTCCTTATGTTCACTTTACTCATTTTTAAAATGGATCTGAGAATGACAAATATGTTATAGAGTTGTTATAAGAATTCAGTTAAGGAAGTCTGCATACAAAGAAAATCCTTGATACTTACTTCAAAAATGTCAACTATTTCCATTACTGTTGAGCCACTATACATTGTACAGTATTCTTATTTTATAATTTGAGTAGATCTAGACAGCATCAGAGGCTTAAGAAGAGCCTATGTTGAGGTAGCTACAAGTATTGACATTTCCACATTCCCAGCAACCCAGACCATCTAGTTTTTGAATCTAGTGAAAAGATTCCCCTGGGTCCTTCCTCCCAACACACAACATAAGCAGAACCAGTCTTCCATGCTGTCCTTCCTTAAAACAAATCTTTTTCTTAATTAAATTTAGTCATGCAACTAGTTGTAGTTTCCAAAAAAAAAAAAAGTCTTTGTATCTTTAGTCTCTAATTAAATACAAAAAGAAATGCAAGAAGTTAGTCAAGCTTTGGATTGTAGACATTAAGGTTTTCCACCACCTTCATGGTCGGGCATCAGAAAAATGTAGTAAGACTATGATGACTTCGAAAAAGAAATTGTGGAAAGAGGAAAACAGTTAATGTGGTGAGCTTTTACAGATCTATATCTTGTTTACCAAATTCACTGTATTTTGGTGAACCACTTGATAGGTTTTTAGTTAAAAGATAGGATTTTACAATAGAATGTAAAGCACATAAATTTCAAAATGTGGTCATTGTCCAGTTCAGCAGTAATATTAACATGATCTTTTGGACAATTTTATGATAATGTCAGCTATGCATTTCTAGATATTGCAATGATTATCTTTTTAAGCTTTGACATTCATGACATCCTCAGGATTTATATTATCCACTGTCAGGTTCTATCATTTATTGCCATGCTTCTCTGTAAGCAAAATAGGCTTCTCCTGGACCATGAATTTGAGGAAAATTCTAATGGCTTGCTTTGGGCCATGGAGTGTAATGAAGTGGAGGCATATCCCAGAGAGGCTGAACTTGAAAGTATATTTGCAGTGTTTGATTCTGCTTGTCATCCTGATGCAAGTAAAATATGCTTTATTTTTTGCATCCTGAGACAGTCTGTTATGACAACAAGAACTAATACCCCAACCCAAACATCTTTCTTAAAATTTCTTTATCAGAAATTTCTTTATCTCTTATTCATTTACAATCTCCATGTGCAATCTCATAACAATATTATAACTTTTACACTTAAAGTATATTATTCTCTTTCCATTTTATTAAAGTATAAATTTTCAAAATAGGTTGTTTATTATCCTCTGAAACCCTTCTCCATTGTTGGTGGGACTGTAGACTCATACAACCCCTGTGGAGATCAGTTTGGAGATTCCTCAAAAAGCTAGGATTGGAGGTCCCATTGGAACTGGCCATTGCTCTGCTGGGTATATACACAAAAGAATTAAAAGACTCATATCACAGTGACAAATATGCACCATGTTTACAGCAGCTCAGTTTGTGATTGCTACATCTTGGAAACAATCCAAATGTCCCTCAACTAGAGACTGGATAAAAAAGCTGTGGTTCTTCTACAGAATGGAGTGTTACTCTGCCATAAAAAAAATGAAAAGTTTGAATCATTTATACTTAAATAGACATACCTTGAGGATATCCTCATAAGTGAAATAAATAGATCTCAGATAGGTAAATATCTCATCTTTTCTCTGGTATGAGAAAATAAAGATGTCAATGAGTTCTATAATTGTATGTTATATATTGTGAAATAGAAAATACTCGAAGGGTATTAGGGTGAAGGGGGAAAATAATGAGATTATAACAAAAAAGAAAGGAAACAAGTTTTATGTATATAGGGAGGTGGTAGGGTGGGTAGGGCTATGGGAAAAAATGAGAATTAAGTTGTGTCTTATACTGGTACAAATCCCCATTGTGGAGTGCAATTATGATGTGTATATGTAATATACCAATAAAGATTTCAATAACAAAGTATATTATACTCAGAATTATTTTATGTATCATCTCATTTCTCAAGAAAAATTAAACAATGAGACCAAATATTAGACAAAAGTAGTAGATTATACTTATTTCCTGGAGGTGCAGAAAGAGAAAGATGCAAAGACCTTCCTCCAGTGATGGTGAACCATTCAGAGACTGAGTATCCAAACTGCAATCCAAAACCCACTTCTTTATTACAAAGTGCAAACATTGCAATTAAACCTGCACCCTGAGGTTTGAGGTTTGAGAAAACTGTTACTGAGTGGTGCAGCTTGGCTCCTAGGCCCACAGAGGGCTGTGCTTGCCTGCTTCAGCACACATGCTGTAGGTTCAACACTACTCTTGTCTCGTCTGTAGATCAACAGACTTCAACCTGAATCTAAATAATAAAGATCAAAAGACGGTGTGAATCAGTGCAGAAACCATTAGTTTTATGTTGTGTCTCATGTTAGAATCAATGGGCAGGGACTCAGATCTGCAGTAGGCTTTCTTGCAGACTTGAACTCACTTCCTTACTTTTTGTGGTTGGTACCTGTCACCTGACACAGGCCATTTTGCCCACACCATTTCATTTGGTATCCAAGTGGCTTAGTCAGCTGAAAAACTTGCAGTTGAAATAGGATATACAGGCCCGTAGTTAATCAGTAGAAAAATAGAGATGCACAACCACACCTTCTTTGCCCAAGCCTGGGGCATGGTCCACAAATAAAGCATCAATTTTGAGAATCAAGCAGGCTACATTGTAGAATCCACTCAAAGTGATGGGATTCCATGGAACAACGAAGATGAGGGCTGAAATAGTAGCCATTGAGGGAGAGAATCTCTCCCCACAGGCTGAGGAAGAATTCCTGGGTGTGACAGAAGATGCCTTCAAAATATGACAACGTATCCTAGCCCTACCCTTTTTTCTTTGCCACAACAGTGAAGAGCGATGCCTGTTTTACATCCTCATTAACACAGACTAGGACAAATTATTTTCTAATACTCACCGATTTGCCTGACAAAATAGGCCCCATTTATTTGTACTGATTTGTCTCTCCTTTGTGACATGTACCTTATTATGTGAATCTTTGTTTTATGTGTGTCTGCTTCACCCATCCTTGGACACTCCTGAGAGGATACCTTGAAATCCATGGAGCTCCAAGTCCCAAACTCTCTGTAGGTATTTGAATCTGCAAAGTCTCAAGTCCCTTAAAGAAAATGGCACAGCATTTGTACGGGTCTAGGCACCCCCTTTTCTATTGACCCCATCTCTAGACTACACTACATAATGCAGTGTAAGCACTATGCAAGATGGCATCATATTGTGCTATCTTTAGCCACAATGATGATGAAAACTGTCCATGTTCAGTAGAGCCAGAAATTCCAAATACTTTCATTCCACATTGAATCAAGTATCTGGGAGCAAAATCACCGACATGAAAGGTAAACCACATGTCTCCATCCATGGCACTCTACCGAAAGAGGCTTCAGCATCCAGTATAAAAAAAAGATTCAGCTTACCACAAAGAAGTATAGATGATTGACTTTTTGGCCTGCTGACATTTTTCATGTTTAAATCATTTTACCTCTCTTATAAATATACCCTAGAAATATGTGCCTGCTCTGTTGTCACTCTGTATCTACAGGCATCCCAGGACCCAGGGTCACTGATTTTCAATTGGAAACATATTCCCATGTGCTAACCTCACCCCGTGTCACCCGTCTTCCCCATCGCCCCCAACCTCTTCCACTCTGACATATGGAACTCATTGCTCAGCTTGAGGAATTGCCTCCTACCCTCAAATCCTTCTCTGATCTATCTCTTTTTTTTTTTTTTTTTTTTTTTTGAGACAGGGTCTCGCTTTGTGGTTCAGGCTGGCCCTAAGCTCAGCCTCCAACTCACATCACAATCCTCCTGCCTCTGCCTCCCGAGTGCTGGGATTACAGGCGTGAGCCACCATGCCCGGCACAGTGGTATGTGGTACTGGTTGCTGCTGGATGTGGGTCTCCACACCCAGTATTGTTATGTGGTTACCGGGGAATCGAACCCGGGTCCTTGCGCTTGCGAGACAGGCGCCGGAACCACTGAGCTAACTCCCCGGCCCTCTGATCTATCTCTTCACTCTTTTCCTCAGTGAGCTGAGAACTTCACATGAAAATGCAGCACGAGGGGAATTCTCTCACTGTGAGAACTCTTGCTTAAAGTTCAAGTACCTTGATGTCTAGAGATGAAGTGATCATGCCTTCCTCCCCTGCATTTTACTTCAACTCTTTTCTTGCCTTCCTCCTTTGAATTGAATGCTACCAAATTACTACATCTACCCCATATCTTTGTTATCATTGAATATTATGTTCTTGGGCCAGGATTTAGCTCGGTGGTTTCAGGGCCTGTCTTGCAAGCACAAAAGCCAAGGTTTGATCCCCAGTAACCATATACAACAATGCCGGGTATGGTGACTCATGCCCAGCAGCAGTCAGTACCACATACTACAATGCCAGGCATGGTGGCTCATGCCTGTAATTCAAGCACTTGGGAGGCACAGGCAGGAGGATTGCTATGAGTTAAAGGCTGAGCTCAAGGACAGCCTGAACTACAAAAGTGAGACTACGTCTCAAAAAAAAAAAAAAAGAAAGAAAGAAAATTTCTCTCTCTTTCTCTCTCTCTCTCTCTCTCTCTCTCTCTGTGTGTGTGTGTGTGTGTGTGTGTGTGTGTGTGTGTGTGTGTGTGTGTATTACATTCAATGATTCATTATTTCCCATCACTCATATTCTTATAACCCTTGCAGGAAATTCAACATCAATACAGTTTGAACAACTCGAAGGAGGAGATATTTATTTGTGATCACAAGTTTGAAAAGATTCAAATCATACTCAGCTGGCTCCGAAGCAGGAAAGGTGTGAAGGAAGGAAGGAAGGGCCTGGAGTACAAAAGCTGCTCACCTCATGGTGCCCAGGAAGTCGAGAACAACATTTAAAGGTCAACTACGGTGAAACTATGAAGAGCATTGTACATAATAAAACCTTGATTTTTGAATTAAGGAGATGGGAAGCAGACACAGGAAGGAGATGCAGCCTTCCAGGTTCCATCTCCAGGAAGTGTCTCTGTAGGTCCTACCTCAAACAGCACACTCAGTTACCGGTGGACTTGCTGGTGAGCTTAGTGCTTCCATGACTCGGTCATCTTCCAAAAGCCTAACCTCTGAATGTATGAGGCTGTCGGGGAAATTGAGATCTAAACCATGACAAACATTAATTCAATTTGAAAGACTCACCACATACACTGTCCTCTTAGTCTTCCCTCCCTTCTTCCACTTATTATCTCCTCTTCTGACCCACTTCAGCCCCCCGAGTTTCACCCTTTGTTCCATCATTAGCTCACATGCCTAAACTCACAATCTTATTGTGAAACTCTGTGTTTTTTCACACCCTGTTTTTCAAGCATACTCTCACTCATTTGCTCCAACCAACTATTCTGTGTGGTCAGCTGAACATATTGTCTGTCAACTTCATTAATTTTTTATTGTTCTCATTCTATCTCTCTAGATCAACTTGCTTGGGCTACATGGATAAGTACCACAGATGGAATATCCTGTGCAACATAAATTTCTTTTCATAGAATTCCAGAGTTCACAAGTCCAGCATTAAGGTTTCAGAAAGATTGGCTGATTTCTCCTGAAGCCTGTCTCTTTGGCTTACAGGCAGCCATCTTCTGTTATCTTCATCTAAGTTCACAACCAAGTTTCAGATGAGTAGTTATGGACCATTTGATTATAAATACTGCTTGTTTTCTGAAAAATTCTTGTTTTGTTTTGTGACATGTGGGATTTTACCTAGTGCCTTTGTATTCAGCTACATCTGAAGATTTTTTTCTTTTTTTAGGTTTTCTGAGACAGGGTCTCACTTTGTAGTTCAGGCTGGCCCTGAGCTCAGCCTCAAATGCACATCACAGCAATCCTCCTGCTTCTGCCTCCCAAGTGCTGGGATTACAGGCATGAGCCACCACGTCTGGCACTGTGGTATGTGGTACTGATTGCTGCTTGGTTTGGGTCTCCATGCCCAGTATTGTATGTGGTTACTGGGGATTGAACCCAGGTCCTTGTGCTTGCAAGACAGGCATCAGAACCACTTAGCTAAATCTCTGGCCCTGCTGCAGATCTTTTCTAATATTTTTTTGTTTTGTTTTGTTTTCATATCTTCCTTGGTCTCCAGGTTGCTCAGGCTGGCCTTAAACTTGTAGTCCTCCTGCCTCAGCCTCCCAGAGTGCTAGGATTACAAGTGTGATCCACCAAGCTAGCTGAAACAGTTATTCTTTCTCATATCCTCAATTTTCACCACCATCTTTTCTTACCACATTCTTATCTCTAATTCCACTTCCTCCTACACTGTGAAAAGAGATAGAGTCTGAGAACCCCTGGGGAACCACTGACCAATTCAGTGACATAGCCATGTCAATGTGAACATCACTCACCATGTTTCCTGCAGAGTGACGTCTTCTACAGCCAACTCGCCCACATTTTCTAGATCCCAGCTTCTTTTGCCTCCTTAAGAACAAGCCTCTTTGATCAGTTTCTTTTTTCTGAGTTCAATTTCATCTCAATTTAAACATAGTTCATTTTACAAAAGCCCTTGTATCTACTCCATACACCTTCATATTTTCTCTCCCCTTCAAACTGAAATTTTCTGAATGAATTGTCCATGAGTGCTCAACGTCCTCATAACCCAAGTTCTTCTCAACCCACTTTGACCAGGCATCCAGTCCTGCTGTACTCCTGAAAGGGCCCATCTTAAAGTCCTCAAGTGTGTCTGTGTTCCAAGTCCCAGCGGCTACTTGGTGGTCTTCATGTCATTAAGGTCCCTGTAGGATTCAGCACGGCTCTTCAGTTAGTCACATTTGCTTCTGCCTGGCTTCCATCTCTTGGCTTCCCTTCTTTCTCATCAGCCACACCAGTTTGGTTTCCTCTTTTTGATCCCCTTTATTCATGTTAGAATCTTCAGAGTGCTCAAGGGACCATTTTAAGTCCTTCCCTTTCTCCTTCTGCACAATTTCTTTCAGTTTTATCTCCAAATCGGAGGACTTATGTGATCCCTATGCAAAAAACCTCCAAACTTATTTCCCTAAGCCCTGAATTCCAATATTCAATCACTGCTACCTCTTGTGCTTCTACACATGTGTCTGACAGGGCCTTCAAAGCTCCCATGATGTTAACAGAATCCTTCATAGCAAACTCCATTTCACAGATCTTCAAGCTATGCCCTCCCCTTGGATGAATAAAACAGACTTTAAGTGACTTCCTTGTTCAGACTCTGCCCCATAGTTCTCAATTTAGCCAGGATGATTCCAACTCTCATCCTTACATAAGACCCTGCAGGCCCCTCCACACCCAGTAGGCCTGGGTCTAACACTTCTTGGGCCTGACCGCTTTGCATGACTTGGCCACAACTGATATCTCCATCTTCTTTACCTGTTGTAAGTCCCTTATCCTTACAAAAGGCAACTAGACCTCCTGGCTTTCTTGTTTTCTCTTGAATATGCCAAGATCTTTTCCACCTTAAGAGATTTCATTTGTTTTTCCTTCTGTCCATAATTTCATGTTTTCACTCTTTGTATACTGGTACACATTTTGGCATTTGTGTCTCAATTCATGCACTCATTCGTTGTCAAAATTTTCATGCCCACTTTATCGAAATTAGGTCAGTAATCACTTTTTTCAGCATCAGCCTACATTATTGCTATCATAACACTGTCAATAGCTCTTGTGCTGATTTACTAGCTGTTTCTTACTTCTAAAAATCTGAACTCTACAAAAAACAGTACTGATCATTTTGCTCTTGTAAATCCCCTGTGCTCATGCCATTGACAGCTATAATACATAAATGCTTGTTGAGTGAATGGACAAATGGATAAACGGATTCTGCTCCAGAGAATTTATTCCAGTAAAACAATCAAGCTATGTGCATAAGGATATCTATCTTGGTAGTTTTCAAATAGCAAAGAACTGGAAACAATTTCAATGGATAATAAACAGACTAAATAAGTTATAAAATATCCATGCACCACGATAACAAATAAAAGAATGAAAACAAGAATCTAGCACTAGATTCATATTTATCAGCTTGGAAAAAAAGTTAATTAAATATTCTGCATGAAAAATGTTGTATAAGCAAGAAAAAAGTCCCTCAAAAGTATGCAACCATTTATGTAAAATTACATATATGCGATGTTATATACAAACTATTTCTACACGTGTACATGTAGACTGCAGTATGGAATTATGTCTGGAAACATTAACTGTGATTATGTCTCCAAAATCTGGGAATGATTTTTACTTTTTTCCAATACTTTTCTGAATCATTTCAATTTTTATATGAGCATGAATTATGTTCCTAATTAGAAAAAATAAAATCTGAAATGTCCACTACTAGCCTTTGGCTCATCAGATAGATAATCCAAAGAATTTTTCTAAGTAATTTGTAGACGAGGGAGAAACAGTTTACGTGTTTGTTCTAACCCTACTTGAATTTCATTTATCTTTCCCCCTTCTCTTGTTTTGTTTTGTTTTGTTTTTTCTCTTATTATTATGTGAATTGTGGAAGTGCAGTGAGGACTGAAAAGAATATTAAATGAATCCAAAATCTATGAAGTTAAGCTGCTCAGAGTGTATTTTAATATAGCATCAAGCATGTTCGCATTTTTATTACTGATTATAATGCTCAGCAGCCTGTGACACACAATTCAGACGTTTTGGCAGACAAGGCCCAGTTTCCATTTCTTTCAGAACAAGATGTAGGGTGTGGAAACTTTCTACTTCCTTGGAAACTCTTCTGAAAATGGGTTTTCACTCAATTCAGCCTCTAAGTGTTTAAGAGGTGACTGAATTTTTGAAAGTGGTTGGACTATTTTAGAGTTGTTGGCAACCCCTCTGACTTTCACACTATGTGAAAGGGGGAAAAATCCATATTATTAAAATTTTGCCCTAGATCTCTTTCCCATTTCCTATTTTTTTCACAAAGAGGCCCAAATATCAGGATAATTTATCTACGGAAACATTTAAACTCAGCACTGAAATACTTTTATGACCACATCTCTGAACCGTAATGATAACATTATCATTGAGAAGACAGCTCCAAAGAGATGAGATCCTTAAATTCCATAAAGTGTTCTCTTCTTTTCTTCTTCTCTACAAACATTATTTTGCCAAATACAATACTTACTTCTGTCTAGCTGCCAGAGTGAGAATCAACAGGATGACTGAATTCCATACAACTTTTTGTGGGAGAAAAATGAAACACTGCCTTCAATTCCACAGCTGTGATAAAGATACTACAATGAACTTCTTCCAGTGGAAGTGTTCTCTGTTTTCTCTGCCACAATCTAGCGTGAGACCCTCAAACTGCTGTAACACAACACTATACAATGACTAGCATTGCTGTCTCATAGATCCACAGACTACAGAGTACAAAGTTAAGTCGGATTCAGTACCTGGCAAGAGCCTGCTGTCTGGCACAGAGAGGATGCCTGCCTGCTGTGTCTTCACAGGCTGGAAAGGGCAGAAGAGTTCTCCGGGACGTTTTCCACAAGCACACTGATCCTGTTCACGAGCGTTCTGCCCTCTTGACTTCATTCCCAGAGCTCCCGCTTCCCAATAACATTATCTTTCGGGTTAGAATTTCAACATACAGATTAGGGATAGGGATACAAGCAACCCACAGATGTTGGCTTCCTAGGGCATAAAAGCATAAGCCCACACAGCTTTTACATTTGATCTGAATATAACCATTTTCTCTGGTGAACTCACAAATTCATGTTCCAACTCCCTAGGGAATTATTTCACATTTTGGGGGCCCATGGATTCATAGGAAAGCTGTCCATGGCCATCCTTGTTCCCCCTTAAAATGCTTCCAGAAGTGGAGGAGGGTATGGGTAGACTGTGGAGAATGATCCCAATCATGATATTTACTTGGGTGCATCTTCAGGGATCAAATATAGATTTCCTGAAGCCCCTCTGAGTCCATATTTTTGTTCCAGTATTCCACTGATTCCCACAGTGAGTCTGATTATCAAATTATCACCATTAAAACCATACATCTGCTCCCCTGCTCCATTTCTCACTTCATTCCTTGAAGCCTTAAAGCCTTTATGAGTGAATAGCCTCTGGCAAACACAGCACGATGGAAGTTATCCCATAAGTTTATCCCACACATCTGATCGTCCTTTGGAGTTATCGACATGGGTTGGGAGCTCTTATTCTACGTCTTCCATGTTGATGTTCAACATGGGAACTTAAAGTCACAGTCCTCCCTCCCCTTTCCCTCAGCTTTATAGCCCGTCTTCAAATCCTGTCAACTCTGCTTCACCAATGTGTCTGGGATCAACTCTCCTTTTTCTAATATAAGTGTCACTTTCACAACAAAGTGAACGAGGGCTGAGAAAACTCAGGCCAAATCATATGACTATAAATCAACTCCAGATTGTCTGGGGCTACTTTCACCCTGCAGTCAGAGTAAAAATTGTCACAAAAAAGTAAGGAAATAAATTTTATGTATATGGGGAGTGGTAGGGTGGGTAGGGCTATGGGAAAAAAATGAGAATTAAATTGTGTCTTATACTGGTACAAATCCCCATTATGGAGTGCAATCATGATGTGTATATTTAATGTATCAATAAAGATAAAAAATTGTCACACCAGGGAAAGGATAACACAGAAAGTCAAAAATATTTACAGAAAGGCTCGCTAATGTCATGGTCTCTTCTAAGCTTTAGTAAGTTCCTCCTGAATTTTGTATTGCTTAAGCAATGCAAGTGGTAGAAAAGAACTAACACAGTTAAAGGAAAGAAAATATAAGCATACAACACTCACTTATAATCACTACAGATCTTTCTATGCTTTTCTGAGCACATCGACTGCAATAATTGAGTCATATTATACATCTCCTTAGCCCATTTTCTTTTACTGTAGAGAAATATCTGAGGCTGTGTATTTTATTTTTTTAAAAGGCACATATTTAGGTCTCTTATCCACTTTGATTTTAGCTTGGTACACGGTAAAAGAGTTAGATCTAGAATATATAAAGAGCTCAAAAAAAATCAGCCCACCCAAATTTAATGACCCAATTCAAAAATGGGCATCTGAAATGAACAGATATTTTTCAGAGGAAGAAGTAAGAGCAGCTAAGAAGCATATGAAGAAATGCTCAACATCATTAGTCATTCGAGAGATGCAGATGAAAACAACATTGAGATTTCATCTCACTCC
>PVIR01020544.1:0-30495 GCA_004026965.1 Petromus typicus | reverse complement strand
GTACCCTTCTCTGGAACAATCTCCTGGCCAATGACAAGAGCAGATCCATCTTTATTCATGCTGATTCTTCACTGATTAACAAAGAAAATGCTTTCAGTTATTGTCACTTTTATGGTTTTATTCCTTACTAGTCAATACTGTATTGCATATTTATCCTCATTTTTGTATTTTCTATTTTATTTAAGAATGGAGAGGAATGATCCCTCAGCTAAAAACATCTCAAGCTACAAAGAAATATTTGATAATACTATGAAATGGTCCAAAAGACTATGCTTTCTCCATTCTTTCAGACTATGCACCCTAACATGTAAAATGCCTTTGGAAATATTCACATGCATACACCTCTACCAATGTAAACAGACTTCTGTCTGTGATCTACACTTATTGTCCCAAAGCAACTGAAGTCTAAATAAGCAAATGGATGAGATGTCCAATCATTGTGAAAAAGTGACATTAAGGACTAATACTCTAAAAGAAAAAAAAAACCTACTTGAAGAAGGTATCTTTTGACACTAAACTGTCATGTAATCATAACCCACTTAGCTATGCAGAGATGTATTTGTGAAATTTAATTAGGCCTAAAGAGTTCATCAAGAAATTATATTATTTTAAAATTAAAACTCTCATGGGTCTGCTATTGAAATTTTTCTGTGATGAGTGATTGGTAAAATTGCTTTGAAATTTTGCAAGAAAAAAGTTATAAGAGTAATGCTCAGTGGAAAAAATATTAACCTTTATTTTCCCATTTGCCTAAGGAAAAATATTTACTCCTAGCCATTTACCCTCTTTTCTTTTTCCATGCACAGGTGAAGTGATTACCTATTCAACTGAGACTCTTTATTTCTTTTCATTGCAGATAATTAATTGTACTGTTCATTTAATTGACTGCCCAAGCATATGGTCATTCCCTGGGCAATTGTATAAAGAACTCTACAGTTTAATGTCAAAGATTTATTCATTGTTCAAATTCAACAACAACTGCAGTTTCAAGAAATAAAGAGGGTCGGGGAGTTAGCTCAGTGGTTTCGGCGCCTGTCTTGCAAGCGCAAGAGCCCGGGTTCGATTCCCCGGTAACTACATACCATACCGGGGGTGGAGACTCACGCTCAGCAGCAACCAGTACCACATACCACAGTGCTGGGCATGGTGGCTCACGCCTGTAATCCCAGCACTCGGGAGGCAGAGGCAGGAGGACTGCTGTGATGTGAGTTGGAGGCTGAGCTCAGGGCCAGCCTGAACCACAAAGCGAGACCCTGTCTCAAAAACAAACAAACAAAAAATAAATAATAAAGAAGGTTGCCTGAAGCAATTCATTTGCTTCTCCTAATCTCTTAAATTATATTCTTGCTTGAGTTAGACTATTAATAAACTTCACACTTATCAGTATTCTATGAATTAGAGTTTAGGGATCTGGCATCACTTTGTTCTGAATGAAGTAATGGTAATGCTGCAACACTTATTATTTTCCTGGAGCCTGGCTTCCCTGACCATCTTTCCCTACTACTCCTCTGACTACCGCCAGTTGGTGTCAACTCAGTTCTATTTGCTCCGGCTAAATAAAAGCTCTGGGGGGTCATTTCTGCCTCCTCTTTTCTTCTGACATCCATATATAATCTATCACCACAGTTTGTGTTGCCTCTAATTTCAAAAGGAATCAAGATGGTGAAAACTTCTCAACACTTGAACGTGGGTATCACCACAGGATGGGATACTACTGCTACACATTTGGATAAACTCAAAGCCTCTTTACTTTTCATTCCTTCCTTTCCTTTCATTCCATAGTCAGCTCTCAACAGAGACATCAGATCATTGATTAGAACATACACCAGATCATATCCCTGTGCTCAAGTTATCCAGTGACTCATGTCTTTAAGAAAGCTATAAGGCCCTGTAAGTTCTGGCCCTCATGAGTTCCTTGACCTCACCCGTCAGGCTGCTCATTCGCTTGCTGCTGTGAAACTTGGCTGGTGTTGTTCCTCAAGCACTGATAAGTCCACTTTGCTCCCACTGCCTGGTTGTATCCCTCTAACTAGCTCCATGCCTAACATCTCACTCACGCATTCCAACATGTATGGTATCTTCCTATACAAAGCATTTACAAGGATATTTTTGTTGTTGGTGGTTGCTTTCTCACTTAATCCAAGCTCTCTCACTTAATCCAAGCTCTGTGAGCAAGGATTAATCTATTCTGTTCATTGATTACCACTGTCCAGGCTGGTGTGTTGTGTCGAGCATTCATTCAACCAGTGAAATGAAGAATAAAGACAATATTTGATAGTAACATAAGTTGCCACTTGACTTTGGCCAGGCATCATTCTTTACAGTAATTATTTATGCCTTCCATCTCTGTAAAGCTGGAGCTTTAATCTCTGTAGGAGGAAACCCAGGCCCTTCACAGGGAGATAATTATCTGAGGTCACACAGTGCCAGGGGAGAGCTGAAGCACAAACTAAGTATCTTTTTACCTCACACCCTCTGCTTTCAATGACAGCATTTTCTGGCTTTCATTAGAAATCTATATGATATTTGCTCGGTTAATTTTTAAAGTAAAGGCCATTTTTCATTATTTGAAGTATTTCCTTTTCACATAGATTCAGGGAATAAATTTCTTTCAAGTCTCAAATTGCATTTTTCTATACACTTTATTCACTCTTACCTTTTCACTGTGGTAAAGTGTCTGGCACTTGTACTTTCATCTGGATTCACCACTCAGAAAAATTTCAGCTAAGTGCTACCAGGAGATGCTGTGTCCTAATTTTAACCCTTGCTTTATTCTACTTTCTAAAAGCTTCCTTTTTTGTACACACTTCAACTCTGTCGGTTACTTATTTTATCTCTTGCAGTGTCTGGTATTTATGTAAGGGCCCCAAATCCTTCTTGTTATGGAATGGAAATGTAGATAAATATATTTATTAATTAAAGACAAAGAGTTGTGCTCTTGGAGTAAATTACTTTGCCCTCTTACAAAATTGCCCTTTCTCTAATTGTCCTTTCGAGCTATGCTCTCAGCTCATATTATGAATGAGGAGCTGCTATGGGTCAAAAATGAACAACAAAACCAAGCAAATGGCACCATAGTGTACATTCCATAAACACAGAGGACGTTACATAGGGATCTTGTCCCCTTGAGACAAAGATTATGATGCCCAAGATGTTTCTGGCATGCCATGGGGCTCTCAAATAAGGAACTCTTTCCCCCAGAGTGTTCACTGCTGTATGTTTTTGCTCTTACTCAATGTCCTGTTTTCTGTCTGCCTCTTAAGAGTGACATAAGACCTTGTAAAAGTGTTAACTTCAAGTACCATATTTTTGGTCCATCCTTATTTTCTCATGACTCTGATTATTTATCTTCTTTTTTTTTTTTTTGAATTTATCTTACTGTTTTAACTGTATTCTTTATTGGTAATTTTAAATACACATTACAACCACATCCAACATTGTTAATTTGTACCAGTGTATTACACGAGTTAATTCTCATTTTTACCCATTCCCCTATATTTTCTTCTTTTATACCTCAGTATTTTCTGTATTTACATGGTACTGGACTATATGTAGTGACAGACACAGTACTCATTTTTTATTTCTTTTTTTTTTTTAGGTTTTTTTTGGAGACAGGGTCTCGCTTTGTGGTTCAGGCTGGCCCTGAGCTCAGCCTCAAACTCACATCACAATCCTCCTGCCTCTGCCTCCCGAGTGCTGGGATTACAGGCGTGAGCCACCTCACCCGGCACTGTGGTATGTGGTACTGGTTGCTGCTGGGCGTGAGTCTCCACCCCCAGTATGGTATGTGGTTACCAGGGATCGAACCCTGGTCCTTGCGCTTGCAAGACAGGAGCCGGAACCACTGAGCTAAATCCCTGGCCCAGTACTCATTTTTTCTTTCCTCCTGGTTTTTAGTTTCCCTTTCCCTCACTCTACTAAGTAACAGATACATTCAGTGGCCTCAGGGTAAGGATGAAACAAGGCACAGTATAAAACTACCTTGCAAATATTTCTTACTTTTGTATTCTAGATGCCTCTACCTTTTTAAAAAATAAAGGTTTTGTGGGCAATAGACAAAGGTATTTGTGAGTAAACATCACGAGAAACATGTTGAAAGGAAGGACAGGAGCCAGGAATGACTGATGAGACCCAGAATGGCAAAGATACACACTTCCTCTGCCTGCACCTTGGGGAGGGATTCAGACTTAGGGAGGTTGTGCGGAGTATCTTGGAAGCAGGGCCACAGTTGGCCTTTCCGAAACCCAAGACCCCAAGTTAGCTGTGAAGCAAGAGAAGTAGGAGGTCAGGCAGCTAGGGACAAGAGAGCTTCCCTGAAGCCGCCTATCTAGATGATGACCTAAACCACTGTCCATGACATTCTGAATGACACAGAAGCTGAGCAAGGTCCCAGCGCAAAGATGATTCCAGGAAGGACTGAGGTTAACTATCACCTGATCCTCAGGTTCCAGAGTCAGAAACAGAATTAGTTCCTAAAAATACAATGTGTTCATTACTTTTCTCTTGTTGCTGAGACAAAAGCAACTTTGACACTCCCAGGTAAAGGAGGAGAGATCTATCAGGCTTAGACTTTGTAGAGGTTCAGTCCAAAATTAGCTGCTTCCAGGCAGGCTGGTAGAGGGACAACCATTCATGGTGGCAGAAAAAGCAAACGCAAGACAAGACCTCAAAGCACCTCCCTGCCCCTTTGATCTTATTTAGACTCTTTAGCACAGGTAGCACTCACATCTTTAATCGTCGTGCTCAGGGGTCTAGCACTGCACAGTGAATCACATATTCTACATCCAGCCACCTCCATAGTAGCCCCGCCACATTCTCACAAGGCCTTGGGGGAAAACTAAACAGAAGTCCAAACATATGCAGCTGTTTTTTGTTTATTTTTTTGTTTTGAGACAGGGTCTCACTTTGTAGTTCAGGCTGGCCCTGAGCTCATTATGTAGCCCAGGCTACACCCAAATTCACAGCAAGCCTCCTGCCCCTGCCTCCCGAGTGCTGGGATTACAGATGTAAACCACCATGCCTGGCACTGTAGTGTGTGGTACTGATTGCTGGTGGGTCTGAGTCACCACACCCAGTATTACTGTATGTAGTAATCAGGGATCAGGATCAAACTAGGGCTCTTTCGCTTGCAAGACAGGCACTAGAACCACTGAACTAAACCCAGCCCATACATAGTTTTTTAAAATGACACTGTAAGCCTGAGTTGGCAGACTAAAATTCATATTCCCTACTCATATATAAATGACTTTAAATATCTTTTGGATGTAGACACTATCTAAAATACTAAGTAAATACATAAATTATAAAGAAAACACAAACAAAACAATATATATAGAAGATGAAAAAATTCAAATTAGGATTGAAAGTGTGGAGTGTAATCTCTGAAGGATTATTTGATTATCACATAATTGAGTACCCTGAAGGCAGAGTTTAATCTGTCCTATCTATTTCCCTTTTCCACAAGATATCTCAGTGTCCTTATCAGGAACAACCAGTAATTAAATGTAAACTACTTCACTAACTTGCACAGTGGTCTCTATTTGATTATATATTTTTAGTTCTGGGCTCTGAATTTGAAATGTGATCATTAGCTATCATTTTCCTTCATTTGTTAACTTTTGCTTTATTTCATAAGTGCTCTTAGCATATGATAAACTGAACAGTAATGATGACACTCCTGTTCTAAGTTAACATGCTCAGTACCTAGTAAATACTGTTCTCCGGTTTGCGCAGGACAGATGTTCTAAAGTACTATTGATTTTCCTGGGACCTTTCCTATTCTACTTCTAGGATAAACCTGGGGTGTTATTTCTGAAATCTTTAAGGCAGGAAAAGTAAATTCTCTAGACGCAAAGTCACAAATAAAATAATATTTGCTTTTGCAACAACTTCCGTGTCAAAATGTCTCCTTTGGATACTCTGCTTATGACTTCATTGCCAAGAAGTAAATTTAGGAATAACACAACCTAATATTAGGATTGCAGACAAAGGGAACACTTCGGGCCCTTCATATTCAGGGCTGTCTGAACTAAGCCAATTCCTTGTGGTTTCCGGGCCTCATCACGATGTAAAAGTTGAGCTGCTTGACTTTGGATATTAATATCTTATGATGCTAATATCAGAGGTGACGAGGAGGACTCATTAAGTATAAAGTTATGAATGATGTGCTCCTATTTTACAGCAATGCCTCCCTGGAGTAATTTATGACAACTATAGTTCCTCACCGCTTTAAATGGATTTTGGTAAATATGAGTTGAACTTTCTGCTCACTTTACCATTTTCTTACATAAAATATTATATTTATAGATGTGTGCAGAGCAACTTCATAGCAAGTACAATCAAAATTTATAAATCGGTCAGTGATATAACAACAAACTAGTTTTTTTTTTTAAAAAAAAAAACACACTTATTTATCGTTTCTCTGTCACAATGCTTTTTTTCTCCCCATACCAGGGACTGAACTTGAGAACTTGTGCTTCCCAGGCCACTGTGCCGCTGAGAGGCATCCCCAGTTCACAGTGCTCTTTCTTTACCATAGAAGCCTCTGGATTTAGGCTAATTTCTTTGTTATTGTACTTCTGTTGCCTCTGTATAACTTACTTATGTAATTTAGCTCAGTTTTGGTTATCTTTGAACATTTTAGAAGTAGTATCTTATTTCATGTTCCTTTCTGCTTTTTCAGTTTGGCTTGACACAGTATTTCAAAAGTTAAACCGTGGTTGTTCTTTAAGTTTAATAGGTGTATAATATTCCACTCTGAAACATCACAACATGTTTATCCATTCGACACTGGTGAAACATTTACGTGAACTACAGCTTAGATCTAGAAGAGGCAATGCTGCAATATGTAAAGTTTTGCCATTTTATGTTCTTACCAGTGTAGAACAACACAGCTTAGGACTTGTCTGGTTATGCAAACTACCCTTCTCATCCACTCGACAACCAAGATTGTGCAAGTTCAAGGCATCAAGCCAGGTGATAAGAATGAAGGTAAATACAACAGAAAATGCTTCACTCTGTCAAGTGAAGAAAATGTCTTCATTCTGAAGGAAAGAAGAAAGTTAGTTCCTCAGATTCTTATCATCAACACAGTGGACCAATAAATAAAGAGTATGATTTTTCAAGAAAGAGTCCTACTGTAGGAGCAAACTATCCAATGCATCACCTAGTTAGAGACCATATTTAATAGCAGCTCAAAATTTATCTCTTTTTTGTTTTAATGTGTGTTACATATGCATAATATTTTTCTTTAAAGTCACAGGAAACAGTCAGTGGGTTGTTGCTCTGAAGGTTGTAAGTTACATGGTTTTACCTTGACAAATTGCTTACAAAATGAAGAAAAGGTACCTTAGTATAGCAGAGAATGGTATATTATGCTGGATGTCAAAGTACTATTTAGTCAGTTCAGTATTTAAATAGGAGTCTGACTTCATTTAAATTCAGCGGACACTTTTCTGAGTGCCTCTGGTTCTGCACATGCATTCACTGTGCTCGTAATTACAAAATTAGTGCATATAAATCATGTACAAAGGCAATGGATCATTATGGCTTTGGTACTCAGATACAAATATACATTTATGTGCATAAATGCAGAATAAAATAAAAGGAACCTGAGAAAATCTGGCACTGAATATCAAGTAAAAGACTGTTCAGCATAGCAATTCTCTTATTCCCACAGTAATTTTCCAGAGAAGTTAATTCCAATGGCCCAAATCTGGCAGTGGTCTGCATGGCATGCAGTTGGAGAATTATGTATCAGTTGGAGAAGAATGAAAAAATGGGTTTTTCTCTCATCTATATTATTGCAGTGTTCTTAATCCATTAAACTCACATTATTTGAAATAAATGCTTCTTCTAAATAGATGATTATTTTTACTTAGGTGGAATTTATGCTTTTAATATTCTACCATGCAGTTTCTTGATTAGTTTATGTAACATGTCCTGTGTTACTCCATGAAAAATATGAGAAAGGCATGAGTCAGACACAAAACAACAACTAAAGAATTTGCACTCCTTGAAATCAATTTGAAGTGGTAAATGGTAACTGTCAAAGAAATGTGTAAAGTTCATATTTTTGGATTTGCACTCAGAACAGGACACACACAGTGGGGTTTTGTCTGCTGTGGGTGAAGAAAGACCTCAGGCTTTGCCAGGTGCCTTTCACTAGAGAGGTTGCCAGCACTGTTTTCTGTCACAAATACAAATTATTTACACTGCATATTAGGTAATAGGATAGATTTATAGTAACAGGAGAAGTTTATAAAACCACTGGCAAGATGTAGCTCACAGAAGCAAACAAATTAACCAGAAGGAGCAGCTGGGGAAAGAAGTGCGAGCATATGCGCGTGCATTTGGTTAAAAAGCGATGTTGACTTCAAAACGATGGGGAAAGAGAGTTCTTTTGTCTCAGATGTTCACCCCAAGGCACAGAATTTAAACCAAATACTTTCAAATTTCATTGTCTGCCTGCTGCTGGAAGTCAGGTGTAGTATATGTAAGTCTTCTATTATTGCTATAACTCCACGAGGCCTCACAACAACCCCCGTGGCTATAAAAGAAAATAGCTGTTACTAAAGTATATATTTTTCTTGTCAGTTATAGAACAATGAGAAGAGATGAGAGAGAACTTATAGACTTGTCTCAATCTACACACGGCTTACAGATTACTTTTGCTTCTTTTCTTTCAAAACCAGCACATGTGCTCATACACATGCATACACAGAGACACATATTACTGGAAGAACATTTCTGGAAGTTTCAAGTTGGGTTTAAAAAAAAGCTGTTCCTTGGATTATGCAATTTTAATTATGTCTTCCTTCTGGCATTTTAGCAGGTGGCATTTCAGTGATCAATGATCTCTCAGCATCTGTGCTTCCCCATGTATTACACTAGTTGCCAGTCCACTGATCTAGAATTACATTATTGTCATCATCATTTAGAGGTGCCTATAAAAATTAGGTCTTGGCACCTCTCCTCATTTTAGAGCTTGAGAGTTATCTCAAAATCCTTTCTATTTATTCTGAGAGAGATGTTCCTGTGTTTCGGAATTTCTCTCTTACGGCCTTTTGGTTCCTTTCAAGACTCTTGCTTATGGCTCAAGGCAGACGGTAGTGGAAATGTCAAAACAAACAACTTTCCATGCAGTTTTTAATAAATTGTAGTTGAATGATTAGAGATGCCAAGTTTGCCAGGAAATGATGGCATTTGCACATTTCAAAGCATTTCAATGCCAGATAGTGAAACTTTTCTTTCAACTCCTGGCTTTGACGGCACACTTGAAACATGTCGTTATGTCTGTCACCTCATTCTATCTGTACAGCACTCCTGGGAACTCAGTAGGCAAGGCATCTACACCATATTTATTATTTGCTATGTGCCAGGTGCTGTTTTTTGCACTAGGAATAAATAAGAGAAACTTCCCTGTTTCATAGGGGAAGGCAGACCTATACTCTACAGGTTTGCACTGGAAGTCTCCAACTATGAAGGAATATAGAGAGTTAAAGGTGAGTCCCTATAGATCAATTCTAGGGGTATGTTTAGTAACCAAATCTCCTGGGTCCTGTGCATGCTTTTTGGGGTTTCTTAACAATGCTCTTTGGACTGGCACTACTTGTCACAAAAAACAATGGTGGCAAATCCTCAGCAAAAATATTCTTTGCTAATTTGAATAGTGCCCTCAGCTTGTGACTGGTAATATATCATGTGCATTTTAGCAAGTTACTTATAGGATTCCAAGCTATTGTCAGGGAGAAATACTATTGGTGTATGTATCTGATGGTACAGACTGGTCCTGGTGGATTGTTAGCAAAAAACAAATTGTTTCTTACCAAACCCCCTCTGAACAATGTCTACAACATATTTCTTCATGTCGTCTGATTAGTGGAATTAATCAATCACTGAATGATCAATTTAATTTAGTGGAATGGTAAATCCAAGTGGAACCCTAATGCTAGACTTAAAGTCTCAACATGGAAAGAAGGTACAGTCATCTTTCGCATTCACTCTGCTTAGAACCTCTAGTCTTCTTTTTTGTTTGTTTGTTTGGAATTATGAATTTTGTGTTTAGTCCATCAGATTGGGGTGAATGGACAAAAGAGAAAGTATAGGCCACATAGCTTCCTTTGATTGAAGAAAGTACAATGTTCATCGCATTTTCCTCTTTGAGATGCTTTTTAGGGAGCTGCAGGCTCCCTATACTTGAGATTGCCCAGCTGCAATTCTCTGATAATGGTGACGTCCTTTCCAGCTAATACTTTTTTTGTACAGCTCCTGTCTCCCATGTTTTGTATTAGTGCATTCTAGATGACTGCTTCATAAAATCACCTCTTCCCAAAGGTCATCCATTCTGTGACTCATGGCTGGCATCTGCCTCAGGGATCTATGTTAGGATCATGGGAAATGCATACATTTGCTTATCTAATCATTCAACATGGAAATCAGTTCCAGAGCAGGAGTCTGGACTCCCTAGTAACAGAAGATCATGATCAGCTACCTGCTACTAATATTCATAACAACTGCAATTTATAATTCAGGTTCTCACAACAATTTCCCAGTCTTCAGGTGAACAGGTAAAATATGTTCAAGGTTACAATGCAATTACCTTTCACTGAGTATAGAGTGGAGGGATGAACCCTGCATGGAGAGGGAACCCTCCACTTCAGCTTGTTTATGAACAAATCCTGTCTGTCTACTATGCTTCGTCCATCTTTAAGTTAAAAGCAGTCTTTCTTACTCTGATAAGCTATACCGAAGCACTACTACTTAGGAGATTTTAAAATGGACATTTATTTCTCAATCCTGGAGGCCAGGAAGTCTAAGTTCAAAGGCATTGAAGATCAAACTTTCTGGTGTAGATTCAGTTTATCACTACAGGTTTCCTCTGTACTTGCAGATTGCTGCTTTCTTGCTATATCTTCACCCAGCAGAAAGCCAGGAATTATTCTCTTAAGTTCCTTCTTACGAAGGCACTAATCCCCCCAACACATGGGCTCCACTATCATAAATGCCCATCTCCAAATCCATCTCAATGAGGGTAATGGATTCCACATAGGACTTCTGAGGTTGATACATTTGGTCCATCGCAGAGGGTGATGAGCCACACTCATAAAACTAGCTTTTGGCCATTTATTTTGAAGAACTGCATGTGAAATTTTAGGAGCTGTCTTCTTGGTAGACATACTTAAATTCATTTTTATCAACTTCATGCATTGAGCTAAATTGCTGAGAAGGAAGAGTAACATTGGCACATCCTGTAAAATATGTGAATGCTTAAAAAACTAACCTCTTTCATTTGTCAAGACTTGCTTCATTTTTAAAGTTTCAATATTCATCTGTTCTTTCATGAAGTCTTTGAGGACAAATTTTACATAGCAACAGTAACTATATTAAGTTCATCAGAGCCTAAAAGTGTATTATTTTATATTATAATATTAACTGCTTATATTTGGTCAAATGTTTTGAATTTTCTATGTTCTTCATGTAGTTAGAAACCAAGTATCAAGACAAAAGCACTTGTCTAGCAAAATTTTTTATGCAAATGATAAGTTTTTCCCTGTCCAAAATGGCACCCAGTCATCACTTTTGATTATTGAACATTTGCAGATCTGGCTGGCACACCTAAATAACTGAGCTTCTCATTTTATTTAATTTTAATTAATTTAAATGAAAATTTTAATTTTAAATTTAAGCAGGTACAAGTAGTCAGTACTTATGATAAGAAATAATGTGGTATCAAGTGATGAGATCTTGATTTCTAATTTTTTGTTTCCCAAGCAATATCCAGGATGATGTTCTACTACAGGGTGCTATATTATGGTATTTGTGAATATTGAATAACTATTATTTCATTATTTTTACATTTTCAAATGGAAGACCTTAAATATATATTTGATTATTATTTTCTTTTTTAAAAAAAAATTTACTCAGGACAAGTATTCTATTGTTTAGAAATTTCTAGCATAGCTTTCATGCAGTACCTTGATAGAGATGAGTATGAGAACCCAGATTAGAAAATAGCCCAAGTTGCTTTGGATTTGCTCTTCCTGAACACTTGGGGCATTAGAAGGGAAATGAGGCCTTGCCCAGGCACAGTGAGGCACAAATTCCCTTGAATCACTCGCACATGAAGGGTAAACAGCAGAAAGCACATAGGTGTGGCATTAAGGTGACAACTCAGAAGCAACTTTCTGGGGCAATGCCAGAAAAGGAAAGGCATTGGAACAGAATCTGCAGAAAATCCAATCTGTCATGATTGTCACTCTGACCTTAGGTTAATTTTCCCAACTAGCTGACCTTATTAACACTTTATTTTACAAGCAATCCAAGTGTATATTTTCTCTCTTAAAAAGTCATGTAAATATTGCAATTTTAGGGGTGTTTTTTATACTGTAGAGGTTTATAAAATTACTAGACTTATTAAGACTATAAGTATGTGATTTTTAATATTAGTATAAGCCATTTTTAAATATCAGCTACTTTTTTTTTTTTTTTAAGACAGTGTCTCACTTTGTACTTCAGGCTGGTCCTGAACTCAGTCTCAAACTCAGCAATCCTCCTTCCTCAGATTCCCGAGTGCTAGGATTACAGGCAAGAGCCACCACACCCAGCACTGTGGTACTGGTACTGATGAACTGTTGTATGTAGTTACAGGATCAAACGCAGGCCCCTGAGCTTTAAAGGCAGGCATCGGAACCACTGAGCTAAATCCCTGGCCCAATATCAGTTACTTTTCATAATATCTCAGTTCCAAAGGAGCACCCTTTCTGCTTGATACACAACTATGTCTATGTCTACTTCACATAATTAAGTTTAGAAGGTAGGAGTTAACAAAGTTTGGATTTGTTCTTGAATAAAGAACTTTTAGGGTGAAGATTTTACAAGTTTCAGAATTTGAGCCTTTGTGCAACTGAGACAATGGAAAAGGTTCACTTTGGTGATTTTAGAGATAAAGCACATACATTTTTCAGAATGAGACAAATATGAGCTTTTTCAGCATTGGGGTAAAACATTATGATTTAGATTTTTTTTAAAAAAATGTCTTCCAAATATCTCATGTACTTGAAAGATGATTGGATGTTAGGGTTGTAATACTTATCAGTGAACTTATTCATTGGTGGCAAGTATAGGGTAAACAGCTATTATTCCATCAGGTTCTTCACTGTGTCTTTCATGTCATAGAATCACTCAACTTTGGGCCAAACTTATTGGAAAGTGTGAGGCCAACACACCTCTTCTCCTTACTCTGTGGGTGTTGGGTACTGTGTGTCAGTGATAAGAAAACGATGAATATAAATTTGGGGACTGGAGTGGAGCTGTTGCTGTGACTTTACCCGAGAATGTGTTTCAGAAGTCTTTGGGGAGGAGTTGTGGGAGGAATTTGGAGATGTGGGCTAGAGAAACCCTCGAATTTTATAATTAGTGTGCAATGTATAATGCCAGTCACAGCTCAGAGGGCCAAAATTCAGAAAAGAATGTAAAGATTAAAACACAGGCTCAGGTGGCTTCAGCTGGGAACAAGGATTCCACTGACAGAGTAGATGACATGTACATTACCCTCTGGTAGAACATTTGTTTCAATTTTGTCTACATTCTGAGAGCTTCTAGAAGACTAAGATTAAAGGTGATGGACTAGTTGACCTGTCGATTGAGATTTCAAGGCAGTCCAAAATGTAGCCTGTGACATGGGTACTGTTACTTGTTTTAAGAGCCACTTCTGAAGTGAAAATAAGGAATAAAAACCAGAGCTAAATAATTTGAAACATTTGCGAGTTTCATTAGAAAGGAAGTGGCTGCAAATTTGGGGGCATGGAGAATAAGATTGTTGAAGCAGTTACTGTGAAAATGAAGCCAACTATTTTGAATCAGAAGAACAGAAAGACAACTTGATGGTATTTGCTATCATCTTGACCCCACCCATCACAGGCTCAAAAATGCAGAATGCAGTCATTTCATTTCAGGAGAGTCTATGGGACCCCTGTGGGGGAACAGCTGCCTAGATACCAGGCTCCTTAAAATACATTTCACTAACCTCAGCCATCCAGACACTCAGAGGTTGCTGCAGCTGTGGTCAAAGGGGGCCTAACTACTGTTCCCACTGACAACATACCTTGGTGTCATGCATATGATACTGGTTCAGGCACACACAATTCAGAAGAAGGGCTGGGAGGCTGGGCAGTGAAGAGGCAGGGCATGAAGCTGTGAGAGCAAAGCTAAAAATGCAGTGGAGAGTCCAGGAAGTTTGCAAAGCCGAGAATGTGCACTATCTGCTGAGAGAGGCTTCAGGCAATCAGCCAGCACAAGGAAAAGATCATGTGTGCTTCGAACAGCAATGACATTGAGTCAGAGTGGCCAATTCCTTTGTATCTAACATTTTGCCAAAATCTGCTGTGGGTGCTGGACATGAAACTATAGGATTTAATATTTGCACAGGTGGTTTTTGCTTTCTTTGGCCTGATTTTTATTTATTCCCTTATGCCTTTCCTATGAAGTGGGAATGTTTATTTTGAGCCATTATTGGAAGTATTTAACCATCACTTTTATTTTTACAGGGGTTCATAGGTAAGAGTTTTCCTTATGTCCCAGAGGAGACTTTGAATTCTTTGGACTAAATATATATTTTTATAATGAAATGAACATAAGTCTTTTCAGAGCCAGTGGTGGAATTTCAAGGTTCAGATCTAAAATGTCTCCCAAAAGCCTCATGTGTTGAGGAGGTAATTCAGTCATAGGAGCATTATACTCATCATAGATTCTCTCCTTGTTAAATTCAGTTACTGAATGTACTTTTAGGAAATGTAGCCTGGTTAGAAGTGGGTCAAAGGCATTGGGATCTGAATGGGTAGACTTTGTCCTTAGATCCTCTCTTGTCTCTATGGTTCCTGCCTGTCATGGAGTGCGTAGTTTGTCCTCCATTAGTCTCTTCCATATGCTTTTTTTTCCTTGAAGCCATTCATCAATTTTGGATTAAACCTACTGGAACTATCAGTAAAATAAACCTCACCTTTTGTTTTGTAGATGTTGGTTATATCTCAGAAAGGAGAAAGTAGCTAATATAACAAAAATACTTATGTCAGACTTCACACAATGAATTAATTTAGAAGGTGAGACAACACTATCTGCATCATTTGTTCTTTAATGAAGAGGTAAAGACTATACATATTCTGAGATTGAGTCTCTTTGTAACTGAGAGAGTGGCCAAGGATACAATGGTTCATATTGCATCCCTGGCCAACCACCACAAAATTCATGTATTGTCATGTTGAACATCATGTGATTTAAATTTATTTCAGAACATGTCAGAAATGCAAATGACACTTAAGTAATTCAGTGTTCATTAGTATCTTCTGGGATAACCCATGTACAGTCAGTGTTTCTGGCTTATAGACCTATCTTTGATTATTGAAATACATAATGACTTTATATAAACAAAACCATACCAGGGCTGATAATTTTACATTGAATTACTCTTGAACTTTTAAAGCAGACTTCACATTAATTCTTAATCTAGGTTTTTTTGTTTGTTTGTTTGTAGTTACCATTCACTGGTATACCAAATCATCCAGCCGCCACCCATTTGATTCAACAATTTAAGTGAAATGTCATTGAGATTGGGTATGTTATGAGGGCAATGCAGGATTTTGTTGGTTACTATATTGGCAGTTGAAATTACAGCAAGCATAGAGGAAAAACTCACACTTATCCGCAAAAGTCACATGTAAATTTGTGATCATTTCTAAACCTACAATACACACAGCCCTAAGATGCTTCAAAAAATCTTCATTCTAAAGCTTCATTTGGAATGATCTTCTAAGGGATGGAGGAAAGCCAGATGTCAGATTGCTGGAACTAATCTTATAAGAGATATTCCATCATGTTGGTATTTAATTGCCTTTTAAGTATACAGAGCAGATTCCAAAGGAAAAAAGATATTTTGCTTAATACCAGCTATTCTAATTATAGCAATGGCTTTAGTCAAGTTTGATAATTTCATATGATGCACTTTCAGAATCTTCTGGGAAATTACATTACTAGACCCACTGGTTTTGATACAGTCAGGCTCAGGGGACTTTTATTTTTATAGTAAAGGTGATGAATAAATTTTTTAAAATTCACCAAAAATTGCAAACACAATTATCATCGCACATTTTTAGAGTTCTAAATACATGGTGAGCTTTAGAGCACTTCAATGCAGGTATGATTTAAATTTTTCTATTATTTGAGTATGGATGATAATAAGGATTTGTGATTCTGCTGACTTCTCCTTGAAGACTATTCCAAATTCTTTACTTCCTATCAGGCTTTTATATTGTCTAAATTTCAAAGAAATCATTGCTATTATTCAATGTGACAATGTGATGTGTCCTCTATAATTATCTTTCACATATATAATCTACATATGGACAAGAGACATGCCACATACATTTCTATAATTTTCATAGTTCATAAGATGGTGATGGACAAACAGAAAACAACTAATAAATACTTTTTATCAGCAACATGTATACTATAAGTCATTCTTGGAAAGGGAAAATTAACATTTAAAGGATGTTATATGTCATAAACACTAATATTTCATTTACTGATTATAAGGTGCTCTTTGTTCTAAATAAATTAGCAGTCACTTTTATGTGATCATATTTGAAAGCATCACATTTCCCAATAATTAAATTCTAAGGCTTATGCATTGGTTCTTTATTGGATGAGACTATGGAACATCTTTTGATTTACTATATTTTCTTAAACTGTGGTCAAGGTGGTTTTACTACCAAGTAGTTTTTCTAACCCAGAGGGCAAAGAGTCAGTTTTCTAATAATTCATTTCTGGTAGTAAAAAAACCACTTGTCACCTAGCACTATCTCATTCTTATAGAGTGACACTAATGGAAGCAATATTAGCACCCGAGAGCTAGATGGTGCCAGGCCATTGTGTGCACTTACAAAGGCAACAAACTGTTCCCAGGGGAGAGAGAACCTATCCAGAGTGCCTCCTAGAAGTCCTCACTCAGATGAATGGGAAACAGACAGGAGGAGAAAAAAAGAAGCAATTGTGAAAGTGGCATCGGCTATAACTTGATAAAATTGGAATCCTGTTTAGGAGGGGGGCTGAGATTCCGTTGCTGAGTACAATCTCCAATGCTACAGCTACCTTTGGGGTAGTGGGTTCTGTGGGAGCTCTGCAATAACCTTTAAAACAACAGAAAACTGGTTTCTATGGCACTGGAAAATCGGCTTGTCTTCTGGTCAGCTACCTTAACTACCATAAGAAAATAAGACTCTCCTTCCTCCATCCTTTCCCCACATGCTTGCCTTACACCCTACCCTTGCTTTTCCCCAAGACTGAAGATAAACTTAGGCTCTGCATTAGGCTCTTCCTCCTAGTTAAGTCACTTCTTCCATAATCAGAGCTTGGAAGGGAAGGTGATTTAAACTGGGAGATATGACATAGTTAATGTAGAGATTTCTGGAGAGCTGTAATTTTTCAAAAGTGTTAAAAAAGCACAAGAACTAAGAGCTGTGTGTCATTTGGGGAACCAGTAGATGGATGGAAACAACACACTAATTCCGAAAACTGCTTTCAACCAAGGTGGGCATGAAATGGCCACAAGATAGAGGTCCACTATGGAAATAAGTCATATGCCAACCAAGTGAATATTATCGCCACAGTCTGACATTTTCAAGAGGTTCGAAACTTTTAAGTTTCAGAACATAATGGAACTTTTGCAACACAGTAAACAGGGCTTAATGTTAGGAGCCATTATTATAATACATCGAATGGATTATGGTATGAAATTCACATCGTGCAGTTATGGGATCAAGATCTGCATAACATTCAAATTAGTACCTAAATGAGAGCGGCGGTAAGAATATTCACTCCGTCAGAACACTTAATGTTTGTGTGAGAAGTTAACACCTTGAACGCTCATGACTCGGACTAGTGAAAATTCACTGAGCCTAATGGTTAAGTAAAATGATAAAACTATTCACTAGGGAATATTATTCCCGAAGCTACCATTACTAATGGACCAATGAAACCACTGAATTTCTATAAAAATACTAAATGATACTAGTGGGAAGTCTGCAATAACCTTTAAAATACTTGAGAGCATACATTGTAATTTGACAGTTGACTGACCATAAAAATCTGTCCAAATGGCATTGCTACTTTCAGATGCATTTTCTTATGTGGAAAAGGAAGAATATAATTTATTTATTTGAGTTGTTACAAAATTAAATGAGATAATGCATGCAAGACATGTGATGAATACTCAGTAAATGCGGTATCTTTCACTTCTGAAAAGCATTAATGTGTATTAGCAATAAATGTGTATTAACTATAAATGTGTATTAAAAATTAAACCAGGAGTCTGGGCTATGCACATATAGTCAAAGAATACACCCCCTGCTCATCACTCCTGTGGCTATCAAGATTATGCTTGTAAAGTCCTGATGCAAGATGCAAAGATATTTGTAAAAGTCCATAGTATTTATTGACAATATTAAAAAGAGCTGATGATTGATGCCTTACAACAGTGTTTATAGTGGACATTAGATTAAAGATGTATTCATTTCTACTATAACAAATCTTTAATAAAAATCTTTTTAACATTCCAGAGTTGTTGCAATGCATATCATGCATGAAACCCTGAATTCCATTCCAGCTCATACACTGAAAAAAAAAAGATACAACGTTCCTAAAAGTGGCTGCATGAAAAAAATGTTACTTTACTTTTTTTTGTGCTGTAATCTAGAAATCATCTTTATCTTTTTCTGAATCTTATAAAAAAGCACTCAACCAAGAAGGAGGAGAAAGTTTATGTGATATTGTAAGAGTCATGTAACACAAGGTGAATAAAAATGACAAGCATAAAGTGAACATTACAACTTAATTGGTTATTTGTGCCTTATAAATTAGAGCTAATTAGCAAAATATGAAATTTTTGCATCTTCAAGTGGTTATGTCATGTGGCCAAAATTACACTGTCAATTGCCAAGTCAAGGTATATACTCAAGTCTTTTGATTCACAATTAATATTCATTCCATTTACCGTGCTCTAGTAAGAAGTGGAGTATACTATACACAGGTCAGAATTTGCATGAAAATTGTTCAGCCTGATCGACTCAAAAGTGGGCAAGAAAAATTGTCTTACTGTTTAATTAGTTAAGGAAAGTAAAGCTGCTCTTTGAAACTCTGAACTTTTTTCCATATTTTCACTTTCCCCTAAACAGTAAATGAATTTTTTCATGGAATGATAAGGGAATTAAATTTGTAGGCCAAATCTTCTAATCATTCATGTGAATAAAGCATTTTCTTTTTACTTTTCTTGTGATAGAAATCAAACTCAAGGTCACATGCGTGCTAAGCAAACACACTATTACTGAATAAAACTCCAGCCTCAATTAAAATATAAAGTGGCTTTATATAGTAAGTGATGTAGAGTGAAAGAGTAAATTTATATGTATCTTTCAACAAAAACTTAAATTACATGGGATGCATAGCTTAAAATGTAGACAAAGTCATGATTTTAGTTTGTTAATTAGTTAACTAAATTTTGGGCTACCTGCATGCAAGATGAGAGCTCTACCACTGAGCCCAGGCCCAACAGAAGATTACACAATGAGAAATTAAAGTAAATAGAATCCTCTGGCATTAACATATCTTTCCCATCAAAACTTTACCCTAAATAATATCCTTTTGTTTCCATTAACCATTTCTGATCAGACAAGATGAGGTTGACTATGACTTTCTAAATCTGTAAGATCAATCGTACAGATTTCTTTTTCCTAAAAGAAGCACATAAAGTGAAAAATAAAATAAAATCTTGAAAGTTTCTTTACTTTACTTTGCACTCTGAAATAATCTCAAAAGGCTAGAGTAACTTTTCATTATGCTTGGACTGTACAGGGTTTCTTCTAAAAATTGTAGCAAATTGATGGTAGAGATGTTCCTATTGTAAGTTTTATGTCTAAATATTTGTCAAACATTCTGGGAACCAGAACTGGATGTGTATCACTGTAAGTACAAAAAATACTGTAAGTATTTTTATACTGTAAGTATAAAAAATAAGAGGATTCTGTACAATATGCTGAGAGAGAAAAATAAAGGCCTTAAAAATCTGATAAATTTCCAGAAAGTGTCTTTAGTTACACTCATTATTTTCAACACTGCTGATCATGAGTGGAAATAAGAATCCTGTTCATGTCTTTATCTAAAACACACACACACACACACACACACACACATATATATATATATGTATATATCAATAAGATGAATAGTATTTTCTTTTAATTGCTCAACTGTTTGTCATGTTAGGGAGAAGATATGGATAGAGTTTAGCATAAGGTATCCCAAATTATGCCATGTAGGGTTTAAGAATACAGTAGATGCAGGAAGGTCTCCTTCAGATTTCTCTCAACCTTCATTGCTGAAGTCGGTCACAAGACTCTCATGCAAGAAGGACACTTTCTATACTCAGAGAAAAAGAGACATTCACAGAGACATGAACAAGAGTCTCAATAGGTCTTGGTAGTTTATCTTTCTTGAAGCTGAGTCATAGCTTTAGGTATTATATTTAGTTTTGAAGCAAACAATGAATGCATGTGTCACTAATTTAAAGTATATTTAAGGTTAAGGTTTAAAAATAGTTTAAACCTAGAACTCTCTGTGTTATGGTTTTTGTCTAAATGTCTCCCCAAAGTCTCATGAACTTGTACGTGGGGCTTTCTCAGAGGTGGCTGAATCTAGAATATATGACTGATTCATGTGCAATGCTAGGCTCAAGTCTTTAGGACTAAAAGTGTGAATGCTACCTTTTCTAAGTAATCTGGATAAAATAAAAGGGGTAGAATGTTGTTGTTAAGGTCTCTTGTTCATTTGCTACCTTGTAGTTGTCACAGATTGTTTCACATTTGCCACACCCCTCTGCCATGTGCTATGCAGGCTTGGAGCCAGCAAATGATGGACTGAAACCTCTACAAAGTGTGAGTCAAATACATCTTTCCTTCTTTAACTATGAGTGTTAAATATTTTCTCAGCAACAAGAAGAATCACTAACATATCCTGGAACACTCATTAGATTTTTGGTTTCCTGTTCTGTGGTATTAGGGCTGGAATCTGTGGTATCATACATTCTAGACCAGAGCTCTATCCCTGTCATAACCCCAGTACCTCAACATTGACTTCTAAACGATGACATGCTGCAGTATGTTGGCCTGGGACTCAAAAGACTCTTCACACTCTGAACTCCAAGAATCAGTCTCCTCCTCAGGAACACACATGGTTCTGGATTCTGGGCCACACTCAGGTATTTTATTCCAGTTCTAATCTTTTCCTTTGTTGAATATTTTTATGCTAGTCTGCTTGAAGTCCAGAAATGCTGTGGGTGACCTGCCCATCTTGAGTACTGTTTTTAGCATATTTTAATTATGTTAAAACATAATAAGATAGAAACACTTCCCCAAATATTGTCCATCCATACATTAGCTGTCTGATTTCCCATTATTTCTTCTCAATCCTCTTGTCTTTTATTTTCCTGTGCATTTATGTCAATGTATTTCATTTATTTAACTGTGTTTGTTGAATATAATTCCATGCTTTGAGTTGTAGGAGTGTATCATTCCTTTAGGATTTTAAAAACTTCTTTGGATAATAATTGTCAGATTTGTTTATTTCATAATCCTCAATGTTAAGTTTAATCTACACACTAAGTCACACACTATTTTTGATAATTCAACATTTTAGATTTCATATGAAAGAGAGGAATAGGATTCTAATAAGTAGTTTTATAGTTCCCAACATACATGTGAGCACACATGTGTCCACACACATAAACCTATGTCTGCTACTGGAACAAAGACAGATTCTGTTTACTTTGATCCCATCTTGCATTTAACATGAACTAGCATATGACCCTCTTTAAGGAATAAAATCATCTCAGCTTCTGATCCATTTTGACCCAATACTGACATCATAACATCTGAGGAAACTGTTGTCATAAGAATAGCATTTGGAAAACCATTATCGGCTTATAGGAGTTAACATTAGCAATCTCAGAAATTCGATATCTTTTAAAAATTCCTGACATAATACACTGGCTATATATAGAATTACTAAATGCATTATAAAAACATATTTCTTTTAAATGATAGTAATTATTTAATAATGTTAATAGAATAAACTATTTGCTCACAGTGTGACTGGAAGCTACTGCACACTTAGTTAATTTGAGTGAATGCACTTGTACCCTGGCTACACTTCTAAGAAGTCTCCAAAGCTTTAAACAATGCTACTCCAGAAATATGATATTTACTCACCAGAGGGAAAATGACACAGTCATGAAGGGCAGCCACTCAACAAGCCATCCTGCCTGATGAAGGTACAGATCAAATGTTCCATTCTCAGTAAGTGGCCAAAAAATGGTTAAAACATTGACTTCCTAGGCATTCAGTATTTTTCCTTGTGCTCATAATCACAAAAATGAATTTTTTGTATATGTAACACACATGATTTGAAAGCTAACATAACCCAGTAGCAATAAAAGGACAGCAATTAAATAAGCATCTTAAATTTTATAACCTCTGAGGAATATCTGCCATGGTGTGAGGTGGCATTCAGTCATTTTTATATGAGGACACACATTATTTCAGCATATTACAAATCACCAAAGCATGTACCATCTGTGCAAAGGTAAGACATTCATGTTAACAGAGATGTCTTTGAGCAAACTATGATGAGTGAAGAATGAGTGTCACATCAAAGACAAATTTTCACAATGAAAACAGGACTTGCATTATAGTGCACATATTTACACTGATTGTGTTGCATTGTCACACTTTCAAAGTAATTAGTCAAGTTGAGCATATCTGCCAAAAAGTATCAGGCAAATCAACTACTGAACAACAAAGAAACAAAACAAGAGAATATAACCTGATAACTAACTCAACTTTTCACCAATTAAAAAAAAAAAAAAACACTCTCCAAACACAAATTACTCTTTACATTGCCTGGAAGCATTATATATCCATCTGTCCTCACCTCTTAAGACCAAACTAAAACTAAATTAATACAGAGACAGGCAAAAAATGAAATGCTCACTCATGAAGAAAATTTAACCTTTGTATATTAAAAAATAAGTACTCCTCTTTCCTTCCCTTCTCTTTCCAAGGTAATAGTCACATAGTCCTTTTCTCCAGAGGGTTATCTCCTGTATGGAAGTCCATCCAGGAGAACTGTCCAAAAGAATGCCCGAACTAGGGCAGGGCAGGTGAGACAAGACGCCATTGCCTCCTTCTTGCCTCTGCTGCTCAACTCATCATTTGATTATGTTGTCCACATGGGAATAATTAAGCACATAACACTGTGTCCACATACTGAGTTAAGCAAAGCCATTTCTGAGTCTTTCCTTTTTAAAAATGTTTTATTTTAATATGCAAATTAGCTAAATCATGCTCATTATTTAGAATTAAATGCAACAGAGGATATATTTTTCATGAAATATCGCATTTATTAGAATCTTTTCCATCTTTCCATTCTATCATAATCACATTTTTGAAGATTTCTTGATAGTTTCAAATCATCCTCCAAAATCTCACGCTATGGGAATATGTCTAACTTTGGAATCTCAAAAATTTGACTTTCTAATCTCTATTTGTTGGGCAATTTCCATTTACTCTCAAGGGTAGGGTGACTTTTGGCACCTGATTCAGAGCTGAACTTTGGGAACGGGGGACTTGATCTTTAACTCCTATTTTGCTGCTTGCCAGTTGTGATACCCAGGAGACAGTTAGGTTCCCTGTCTTGTACTTCTTTATCTTTCATAGATGATATAATTAATAACACCTCACGGGGTTTTATGCAGGTGCAGCTCAAATACATTAATTACTAGGAAACCACCAAATACATAATCTATAACTGGTTTCTCAAAATTAAGATTAGACAGTGGTCTAGGTATATATTCTATAAAAATGTAGTTTTTCAGAATTGAATGTACTTATGAATTCAATTGCTAAAATTCAACTTGCTAAAATCCGTAGTTCCAGGTTTCACTTCATCTGGTAGGTATTTTGACCCTTTAAAAAAAATTACAGTATGTAAGCATACACAGCAATCAAAAGAAATATTTTCACTGCACTTCTCAATTTTGTAAGTTTTTGACATTCTACAACTAATAAAGATCAAAATAAAGATGAGCCTTTATGAACTTTCCCTAGAAATCTATTTAGCTCACCTAATGAATTTTTTTTATATTTGTATTACTTAATTTGATCCCTGCTCAATTTAAATTCATGCTGTCTGAATTTCTTAAAAGCCAGTCCATTCTTTGTGCATATTCAGTCTTTCATCCCTCGGTTAGTGACAGCTAAGGCCATTCATTAAGAAGAGTGCCTTCGTTTCCAGTCCATTCCTTGCTTTTAATGCAATTCTTCCTTAGTTCCTAGTTTCCTAAAGGTACTTCAAACTTGTCCTCATTACTGTATTCTAGGAAGTACAAACGTGAATAGCTAAAATGTGACTCGCTCTCAGTTTTGGCCGAGGCAAAAAGGATCAGAGTAGATGGTGAGAGATCACCTGGTTGAAATTTGAGAGGACAAGAACTGAAGAAACAGACCTGGGGGTGCTATCTTCTAATCTCAAATAAAAGTAACAGAGAATCCATGGGCCAGGCTTAGCTCAGTGGTTCTGGTGCCTGCCTTGCAAGCGCAAGGTCCTGGGTTCGATCCCCAGTCACCAACTACCACAGTGCCTGGCTTGATGGCTCACACCTGTACTCCCAGCACTCAGGAGGCAGAGGCAGGAGGATTGCTCTGAGTCTGAGGCTCACCTGAGCTACATAGTGAGCTTAGGGCCAGCCTGAACTACAAAGCGAGACCCAGTCTCAAAAAACAAACAAAACAAAAAACTCCCAGAGAATCCAGGTATAAATCTTGCAGTTTTTTCAGTTAAGGATGTAGTAAAGTAAGAGACAGTATCATTGTCAAAGGGCACGGATTAACAAGGAAAATTCACAGCAAAGAGGACACAGGTAGTCAGAGCTTATGAAAAATCTGGCAAAAGAGAAGCAGTGCTAATCCAAAGACGGATGGAAGGTCTTAGTGGGAAACTATTTAGGAAAAATCACAGAAGTATCCATTGAAAGAGATAGGATTAAACATCTGCTAAACTAAGAAAATGCAGGACCCTGTTTTTTGGGGGGTTTTTTGCTTGTTTTCTACTAACTCCAGTTGAACTGAAAATTGAGGCTATCCTGCTGAAATAAAAAAGACAAAGAAAGATAAAATTTTCATTTCATTTGAAAGATGAAATTAGGAAGACTAATTTTAAAAAGAATTTGGGCTTTTTTATACTATCTGGGACTAGGCCATTTTAATTATTTAATTGAGATTTTCATAATATGATTCTTTTTTTTTGTAATGTGATTCTTTATTGGCTTAGGTTTTTCCAATGTCAGGAATGTACAGCCTCTAATCAAGTAAATTTAAGAAGACTGTGCAACACAAAAATAATGATTATTTCTAACTATATCCAATAAGACTGGCATACTCAGCTAAGAATTTATTTATGTATGAAAATGTGGATTAAAAAACAGACAACTGAAGCAAAATAAAATCTGTTGGAAACTGCTGCTGTTGGGATAGAGTAAGAGAACTTATCTAATTTATGCCTATGTAAGTGGAAGTTGTAGTTTCTTACTGTCTGTGATGTCACATTTTTGGAAATTTCCTATATAGTCAGCTCTTAACATACTCAAGCAATTAAGATATTAAACGTGAGCATTCTGTTCACTTCAGTCAGCCACACTGTTACACAAGTTCTATCTCCAGTCTTTCCTAAACTTCCCTGAATCAACAGCAGAAATGCACAAGAAAAAGTATGTATCTACAACAGTGAAGAAAGCAAGCAGAAGGACAGAGACCTTCATAAGTGCTTCTGAAACAAGTTTCTGAAAGGCAGGATAAACTTCAAGGTCTAGTCAAGGTATAGAAAATTATAGCCTTTCAAACTGCAAATCTTAACAAGAGCCTGGGCTAGGAAAGTAGTAGAAAGTGGACTGAGATGTGCTGATAGATAAGAGGTAATGGAATAAGTTCTATTGAAATGCTGAAGGGAACACAAAATGTGAATGAAATAAGAGAAACAACTGATTTTCTGAGAGAGCAGAGATTTCACTAAAAAGATACCAAGAAAAGGAGGACAGAGGAAATAGACAGGTGGATATAATCAGAGATGTGACAAAAATTACACATCACAGAAGAAAAGAAGTCCGTAGATTGAAATGGCTCACCAGTTTAAGAAGGGTAGATGCAGAAAGGCTTGCATATTTGTGCCCATACACACACAATCACCCACACACACACACACACACACACACACACACACACACACACAAACACACACACGCACACACACACAATTTCCTCACTCTAAAAAGAGAACAGGTTATAGAGGCTAAAATATCAGATCATCTATGATGGAACAATTTTGTAACAGATTTTTGATGAGAAAAATACGAGCTAAATAATATCAAAGTAACATGTTCAAATATTATATTGAATTTAGAATTTTATGTCCAGTAGCATCATTTAGCAAAAACAAGAGTAAAATAAAGACAAATTCTGGAATGCAACTGTGTCACCTTTACTTCTTTGTTCTCCTTTTGCTGCTTCTGAATATATTCTAGCAAAGACCGCAAGAACGACACAAAAAGTTGAGCTCAACTGACATAAAAATACAGTTATAAGAAGTCTCATTAAATGTAATAAAATCAGAAATCATCTCATTCACATTTTGTAGGAAACAAGGGTTCTAGGAGCAATCTCACTTAAAAGGAAAGAAAATTCTTCTTAGAATATAATTTTAAAAATGAATAATTTAACAAATATGTACAAAATATGATCTCTAGGAATTAGCAAAAAATATAATGAAATATAAGTCATGAAAAGCTGAAAGCACCACAGTGAATTCCAACATTTAAAATAATTGCATCATGATATTTAATAACTAAAAGTAAAATAAAAAGTACAAAGAGTGAGAGGATTATTCTCACATGCTTATACTGGATGCATTTCTCCTTTATAAAAAAAATAAATCCCTTTCATTTTTACTCCTACTATAAATTAACAATGATTTTGATCTTAAAAAAACCCCTCAGAATACATCAGATGTGTTTGACACACGTATTGAAAGTGGATGTAGGAAAGGTGGCTATAGTTCAGTTTAGAACACGTACCGCTCCTGGGCTGCGCATCTCTAAGCCTTAGAGGAGGCTTTTGCTTCCTGTTACATGTCTCACAAAGCCACCTGCACCACTGCTCACCAAAGCATCTCTGCGAAATGAGAAGCGTGCCCTGTGCTCCTGTGTTTCCCCCTCAAGCACAGCCATGGCCATTTGCTATTTCTAGAGCTTTTCACAGTGCTGGAAGCAGTGAACACTGTTGGTTGATTGCCACTGGTAAGGTCTTGGCATTAAAAAATCTATGCCAACAGAGGCCACGTTGGCATCAGGTACACTGGTGTCAGAACAGAGATTGTGAAGACAGAGCTCTGGTGTGGAAGTGCAAGACACCCTACAGGACACTGGCAGATGGTGATGGATGAGAACTAAGTTCTTCTTGCTTTGTATAGATAACACCTGGTGCAGTTCCTGACATGGAGCTGGCACCTAAGATACACTTGACCAATGGACGTTGCAAGAAGGAGGGGGAAGTACATAAGTGATTGAAGAAATACTTTGACCACTCATTGCAGTTAGATCCAGAACCAGAAGAGTTCTTTAGCAAAATTTTACTAAACCTATAAAGAAGACCTAACTCCAATGATCCTCAAATTAGTCTCATGAATATTCTTGATTGTTATTTCTCTCATGAAGTTATAAACTAAACTTATAATGTTTATTTTTCATAAATCTTAAAGTGCAACAATTGTGTTGATCTTTATTTCAGCACTCCTTCAATTCTAAGTGAAAGCTGTGAATTCAAGATTTATATGTGGTACACATCAGACACTCGATACAAATTTCCTATGAGCTAGTACTACTTTTTAAAAGTTGGAGAACAATAGAAATAGCAATATAGCAAGGAGTAAAGAGCCAAAGCTAGGATGACAGCACTTGCGATAAAGGTAAGAAGAAGGAAAGGACAGAAAAGATATCAGAGTGGTGAAATAAGATAAAATATTGTCTCTTGATATTTGTCCATTACTGCCTAATGCAATCAAGACCCAAATAGATAACATTGGTCTTTCTTTGCATTCTAACACATTCAATTACATAATGCTGCTAGCATAACTGGGATCATTACATCTTCAAAGGATGAAATACATACTTTGTTCAAGTTGGAGAGCAAACTATCTATATATGTTATAAGCCAGTGTATAGGATTTACAGTGTAAAATATATAAAAATACTGCCTATCATGGGTATCAAAGATGAACTACTTCACAATATTCAAGGTCCAAGAAACATTGTATTACTTTATTTTTATAAAAATCATGTTAAATCTAAAGCTTACTGACACCATCTACTTAATTAAATAAGAAATCTTATTGTGGAGCTTTGTTTTTTCTTATTTCTTGCAATTGTCTTTAGTCAGTGCTGTGAATTTAGACATGCAGCCCTTGCATGTGGTAGGCAAAGGCTCTGCCTCTGAGTTACACACTTAGCACTTTACTCTTTTCTTATTTAGGTTGAAGTAGAATTTAGATTTATACTGTAAATAACAAAGGGCACCCCACTTACTGATTTGTGTTATGGTTTGCATTGAGATGATCTCTTCAAGGCCTCATGTAGATAAGGTAAGACTTTCTTTTCTCACAGGTAGTTGAATCTGGAACATGTGATGCTGGAGTTAAGGGAATGTGATTACTAAACCACTAATATGAGTCATTAGTTTGGTACCTCCCTAATTCCTATAATCTGAATAAGAAAAAGGGGGCAGAAAGATGCTGTTAAACTCCTGGGTAAGAAGCCTTGGATGTTAAGACTTGGTGGATTTTGATTAAGGTTATTTTATTTAGTATTCACTGTATTAGCCAAACAAATGCTCTTTATTTGAAAACAAATAAGCATTAGGAATTTATTGAGGTGCTGTTCATAGGAGGATTTTCTGAGGAAATTTTTCACTTGGCAGTAGCAAGACAAGTTCGATGTTCCATTTTTTTACACTTCACTACATGAGCGGCATTATACTTCTATGTATTAGTTTTTGGAATGACCAAAGCCATATATATTGTCAGTCTTGAGAATGGCCTGGAGTTCATGAGTTCATGTATACTTTGGTCTTTGATCTTACATAATCTTAACCGCTTCTGGGAGTTTGTACTTTCATTTGTCATTGATATAACTGAGGAAAAGATTAACTTTGAATCTACATAGTATTTAATATCACAAATAAATAGTTTGACATTGTTTTATTTTAAACATTTTGAATGGAAATGTTTAGAATATACATTATTATATAAATAAAATATATGAGAGATATGGATTTTTGAATTTTAAAAACTTATGCAGAAAATATTTTAATCTTGAAAAATTTACTTTCTGAAATTTTCATGTAGTAAAGATTGAGTCTATGTAATGAAGTAAGTGCTTTGTTTCTCCTAAGCCTCATTCCATTTAATTATGATTTTCACATGTAGAGTTTGCAAAACAGGAAATGTATTGTGAAACAAAATTTATAAGTTTTTAGAGTATGACTAGTTTTATGCTGAAATTTAAGAAATTTTGGATTCATAATAGCAAATGTTTTGTATGAGAAATTCGAATTACACTAAATAGCTATCAGATATGAACTCTTCAGAGGAATTCTTAGGTTTTATTTTCAGCAAAGCCAAGTCTTCATAAAAGCCATTAATTAATGTATTTTTCTGTCTCAGCAGGGAAACTACATATTGAGCCCTTGAACTGCATTTAACCTTCAAAAGAGTCTCTGCAGGTCCAGCTTGAAATTCTCTGGAGACTGAAGGACAGCATGAAAGAGAAAAACCCAGGAACACTAAGATCGTGATTTTGATAGTTATTCAGATAGTTTTAAGAGCCTTATCAAATTATAAAATTCTTAGTTATTAACCATAAATGTATACAACAATGTAAAGCCACTCCTGATCTGTATTTCATATCTATCAATTCCATTACTTACACCTTTTTTTTGGTTGGACTTCTTTTCAAAATCTGTGAATTAATATCCAAGAATGCATCAGTTTTTTTTTTTAATAATTTATCATTAGAAAGCAGCTTGTATTAGTTTTCCATTGTTTCCTTAATTACCACAAGCTTAAAACAACACAAGATTTTTATCATAAAATTCTGAAAGGCACAAGTCTGAAATCAAATGCATAAAGCAAAAGTGATGGTGGCAGTGAGGCTGAGTACTTTCCAGGTGAAGTGCTTTCCTTGTCTTTTCCAGCTATGAGAGCTCCTAACATTACTTGGCTTCTGGTTTCTTCCTTTATGCCCAAACTGTATTACCCTAAAGTCTCCCTGCTTCATCTCATTGCCTCTTCCTA
>PVIR01020543.1:6161-30609 GCA_004026965.1 Petromus typicus | reverse complement strand
GGGTGTGGAGACCCACACCCAGCAGCAACCAGTACCACATACCACAGTGCCGGGCGTGGTGGCTCACGCCTGTAATCCCAGCACTCGGGAGGCAGAGGCAGGAGGATTGTGATGTGAGTTTGAGGCTGAGCTGAGGGCCAGCCAGAACCACAAAGCGAGACCCTGTCTCCAAAAACCTAAAAAAAAAAAAAAAAAAAAAATCAATCTGGTTTGACAGTACCATCTATTGTAAGATTAAACAGTCCTAAAGCAATAGTATATCTCTAGGAATTGAGCTTTTCTTAAAAACAGTTATTTTAGGGCCAGGGATTTAGCTCAGTGTTTCTGGTGCCTATCTTGCAAGCACAAGGGCTTAGGTTTTGTCCCCCGTAATCACATACAATACTGGGCGTGGAGACTCACACCCAGCTGCAATCAGTACCACATACCGCTGTGCCGGGCATGGTGGCTCATGCCTGTAATCCCAGTACTTCCAGCACTCGGGAGGCAGAGGTAGGAGGATTGCTGTGATGTGAGTTTGAGGCTGAGCTCCGAGGCAGACTGAACTACAAAGCGAGACACTGTCTCAAAAAAAAAAAAAACAGTAATTATACTATTAGTGAATCTTGTACCTAAATCTATATAGAAACTTTAAACAATGTTGAAATTAAATTATGATTTATTAATTTACATAAAAATTACTTTATACATTAATCAATATTTTTTCAAATTATTTAAAAAAACCCCAAAGTTTGAAGTTGTCATTATTGGGATTCATGGGACGTAGTTTGCTCTTCTATCACTTGCTTCACAATTTCTGCCAGTTTTAGTCGATCTACTTTATCTGTGAATCCATGACCTGAAACTCAAGAAAAAAACAAGGTCAGTTCTCAAACTTTAAGAGGTGATGGGCTCCAGACAGGAACCTAATAAGGTACACCTGTCACCGTTACCAATGTAGGAACCACCCTCAATACTGACTAAAAGCAATTTAGATCCCCCATTTTCAGATAGCAGTTAAGCCATTCCATTAATCTAGTGGAAAAAGCCCAAAGTTCATTACAATAACAAAATCAAATCACAAAGAGAGAAATCTTTGTAATATGTATGTCTAGTGAGGGACACATACCCAAAACATAAAAAATACATGTATAAAAACGTTACACTAGGGCCGGAGATTTAGCTCAGTGGTTTGGCATCTGCCTGGCAAGTGCAAAGTCCTGAATTCAATCCCCCATATGATATATAAAAATGTTGGATGTGGTGGCTCACACTTGTAATCCCAGCACTCAGGAGGCAGAGGCAGAAGGATTGCTGTGAGTTCAGTGCTTGCCTGGGCTACATAGTGAATTCAGGGCCAGCCTGAACTACAAAGTGAGACCCTGTCTCATAAAACAAACAAATGACAACAAAAAACTTGTCTATTTACATAAAATACAAAATTAGGCAAAACTAATCCTCAGTGCTAGAATTCAGGATTGTGACTGCCATTGAGGACAGAGAGAGAATGTCTTGGAAAATTCAACCAGCAGCAGATCTGGCAAACTTCCTACTCTTTAATGAAATGGCTTCTCTAACTAGCTGATCAGCAGGTTGAACTTCCTGGTATTTTGTCGTCTTCTTTCTCCCCTTCACCATGTGCTGTTCCTTAGTGATCTGGTGAACATAGACCAGGCATGTGGAAAGAATTCTGTGATCTGAAATTTGTTGGTTCAGGTGGCATGTAAATAAGGATTCTTCAGTGTTGAATCTGCAGTGCAGTTCATCTGAATTCTGGGAAACAAGTCAAAGGATCACATTTCTATATATATCTGGGCAGTTGATGTTGGGCCATCTCCGCTGTCAATATTCTACTTATTCTCCAGCCTCACTTCAACTGAAAGCCCCAGTAAGAGACTAAAGGAATTGTATATATTCTAAAGGTCATCACTTTTCTGCATTCTGGAGGAAAGGAGTGATTAAGAGCCCTACCATTCCAGCTGAAGCTTTGTAGAGTATCCCTTAGGAGTTTGCATTCCCGGTTATACTTCCAGGCCTCCAGCATTACTTCATTCAGCTTCTCATCTTCATTCTCTCCTATTGGTAAGGATGAAGAGGAAGTTGCATTTTTCCTGAAGCATCATGGGATTTCTAGTGTCAGAGATGGAAGGACATGATGTCCAACTAGTTGAAAAATGACTGTGCAAACCTTCACCAGACACTGGGTTACTACTAGTCCCTACACGATCCATCAATCACTTCTGGTCACTGAACTCCTGTACTCTGACATCCTCACATAAATACTTTAGCAGTCTCAAAGCCTTTAATACTGAGTGATGAGCAACAGGATTTAGCAGATCCTATCACTAAGCAAAAATACTTGGCCATCCTAAGACCAAGAGAGGGAAGACGAACAATGGTAAGTAGACTTTTCTCCTTAGTCATTCTTTGCTTTAAAAGGCTGATACATATTACATGAGTTCTCTTAAAACCAACGAGTGTGGTAAGACATTTTCTGATTTAATGTGTGAAGCATAATATTCATCAGTTGAGAATAGCTCCTCACATCACATCCCTTTGAGTGGAGAGACAACACATGGAAAGAAAGCTCTTATTCCCAGCAAACCACATGTAAGTCACACTGTCTGTGCCTCACACAGCAACAAGCACCAGTTCTGAACTGGGATAGTGTTCTCCTTATATTCACAAGCAAAACATGGTGTTGCACTCTACATTCACAGCCTACAACCTCATCTTGACCCTATCTATATTTTTATTTTTCATCCTCCATTCTGTGCCTTCATCATCAAATTAAGATAACACAAAATTACATGCTACGCCTAATGGTGGCAATTGCACCCACAGGAAACCCTAAGAAATGCAACTTTGCACATTTCTGAATTTCCACTGCCCACTCTTTAGTGGACAGAGACTAGTTTCTATAATGAATTTACTTTCTTATAACACAAAGATAAAACAGATAAGCCCAAATCAAACCACTCCTTCTGACTCATGTGTACACACATACCAATGCATAAACACACAAAGAACATTTGTAAATGGTGTGACCTTTACCAGCCTGGGGGAGAATACACTGAGCAATCACATCTCGAAGCTTTTCCAAGGCAACATTTGAATCCTCAGCTCCATTCTCATGGTCATGGATATAAATTCCATCCTTTGGCTTGGTGCTTTAAAAGTTTAGGGGAGAAGTAACAACAAAACGAGAACCTTAGAACTCAACTGCAAACAGATATTAACTCTAAACAAGGTAACAGTTTTAAGTTAAACAGCTATACAATGTGGACAGTTTCGATGCTATTTAAAGAGTTTATCTTTTCTATGCTCTTAAGAGAAAAAAAAAAGGGCCAAACTCTGGCTGAGCTTTTCCCATCCAGCACTCAACCACACCAGCCATGAAAATCAAAGAAACAATTTCAGTTACCCAAGTAACTTCCTCTTCCTCAGAATGGGGTTGTTCACTGAGTGAAGGGGTTTGAGGCTGACTTTCAGATCCTGGATTCTCATATTGGCCAGTTGTTCTGCATGAGCTTGCTGGATTCCTGCAACCACTGCCTAAATGTAAACACTGTTATCAGTTTTTCACGTTCATTTCTGGGTACTTAACATGTCAATCTAAGAAGAAAGTAGAAAAGCCCAAACTATTCAAAAGGCAGTTTCACTCTTATGCTAATGATATAAAAATTTTGATAAGCAGAGGATTTCCTAGATCATCAGGGCCCAGGGAACACTAGAACAACCAAAGGGCACATAATCATTAGGCATTCTTCCTTGGAGGTGGAAAGAAAAATAAAAGAAATACTAACAAGGCTTGGGCTTATAGCCACTGATGAGAGGATGTAACCTTAGGGGAAAGAGTGGCCAGCTGCTGCCGAAGAAGCTTTATAGATTGATGTTTTATTCACTGGCTCCACAAGGTAAATAGTAACCTCAACCTTGATGGTTCAAAACTCCAAGCCTGGCCAAGCCCAAGGGCAGACCCTCATGAACAGAGACCACATTCCAATAGAGAAGCCAGTCAATTAACTTACAATGAGAAATTCACAGAGTCTAGAACCATTGGAACTCTGTGCCTTCACAACCAGTGTGTGTTCTCGTTACTGGCCAACCACAATAACTAATCAGTAGGTTATTTTGCAGGTTTTTAGTCAGCTTATAGTCAGAATAGGAAGAATTCCTAATTGAAGGCTCATTGAAGGGCCCTGTGTACTCATAGCTAGTCCTGGCTATCCCCCTCCACACTTTCCTATCCACCCCTCATCAGTAGTGGCTGAACCAGAAAGAAAGACTTCAAGATCATGCGTTCATGCTCCTAGGTACGGCTTACATAGATGCTACTCACCATCTGATAGAAAGCCATTTTTTATTAATATCTTGACCACATAATTTCTTTAGAAATGAGAATGCTCTGTCACATTACAGTGTCATCTTCTAAGCCTAGGAACTACTCTTTAAGAAGATGATGTATGGTCAGACTTTGGCTTATTATGTACTGATTTTTTTAAGTAACTCCAAAAAACGTTACTTCTGCATTTCCATGATCTTCAGGAATATCATTCTGTTACCTCCATGGGGCTAATAACCAAGATCTATGAATTTTCTTGGACTTTGGACTAGCTATGTCTATTTCTGGAAAACTGAGCACATTTAAACCAGGAAGATAATCACTCACAAATCAAAGAGATGGCAAGGAATTCTGTTCCTTCCAGCTCTGCTTTTTCTCTGATTCTCCTGCTAAAGTTAGCTTTTTTCTTTTACTTTTGCTGTTCACCTGTTTTAACTCTAACCCCATCTCTATAGAGTTATTACTTAAATCTGTGCCACTACCTTGACTTCTCAGCCAAAATCTTGTCCCAAAGTACACCTTACTCATTTCAATATCCCTTTGCTACTTCAGTATTTAAAACTGTAAGACTACCTTACTCACAGTAGCTTCCTTCCTGATTTCCCTGTTTACCAGTCATATCACCAACTCAATTAGCCACTACCACCTTACATCTATTCATCATTGAAAACTAGACAATTTTTAATCATAGATACTGGACCTATATCTCCCTCTATTTCACTGTTCCCCAGAGCCATCCTTTAACTTCTGGAACACTGCAGAGGCAGTATGTGCCAAGTCTGCTAGTCTGACCAACCATGACCATTCCTAAATACATTCCCAGTAGTAAAACTCGTCTCAAAAAATCCATATGACCTATCAGTTCCATTCACTAAGACTTAAGCCCACTGTCTACTTGGAAGGCCTGGCCCTGCCATACCTATCTCATTGACTGTTTATTAGTGAGGCCAGGCTGTCATTCCTATTGATGCATTTTAGTCTCTTTACTTCTTTGCTTATATTCTTCATTACATATGGGGACTTGCAATGTCTACTGAAATTCCTCCAGGACAGCTCATGGCTGAACCTGTGAAACAACTCAGAAGCTGCTATACAGTATATAGGTTTAGTAAGTCTGAGCATTTCTGTCCTCTCATTAGGCACATCACACCCCTTTTGGAAGTGTTCTTTTTCTGAATTCCCATAACATTCACAGAAAATTTAACCTACAAAGTTTCTGATGTCTGAAATGTTCCCTCTTTGTGTATATATGTGTATGTGTATGTGTGTGTGTGTGTGTATATATATATATATACATATATATGCCTTAAGTTTCTACCAGTTTTGCATAAAGGAAGGGTGTGTTATACTGCTCTGTGTTCCCCAAATCACAGCATAAATATGAAGGATAAGGATGTTCCTTTGTATGTCCCATCAGTGCCTACTTGCTAGACTCTGATCTGTTGTTTTTATGAAAAAAAATTCTTTTCTGGTTTTCATGAAAAAAAATTCTTTTCTGGTTTTCAGGAAATCAGATATGTTCCCCTGAAAAAGATAGTGTGTTCTTCATTGTATTGCCCTTAAACTCTTACTAAGCTTTCTTTCTCAATGTAGCCTTTTCAGCCAATGAAAGAAATATCATTCAAAACCTTATCCATCATCAGTTGAGCAGAGGGTAGCACATTATCAAGGGCCTCAGTAGAGTTGAGCCAGGGGTGTTCCAGCACTCCCTCAATGGTGAGTCTTTCCTCCGGTTTGACCTTCAGGAGCCTGTGGAGAAAAGAATAGGCTGCCATGCACAGGTGCCCTACAAGGAAGCAGAGGGAGTTCCAGGATGTGGCCTTCACCAGCTCTTGTTTGTCTTGACTCCTCCTTATTTTTTGAGACGGGGTCTCCTTTGTAGTTCAGGCTGGCCCTGAGCTCACTGTGTAGCCAAGGTGAGCCTTGAATTCACAGCAATCCTCCTGCCTTTGCCTCCAAGAGTTTTGGGATTATAGGCATGTGCCACTACGCCCAGCAATGTGGTATATGGTAATGACTGCTGGTGGGTATGAGTCACCACACCTGACACTGTTGTATGTGGTTACCAGGGACTGAACCCTGGGCCTTTCTGCTTGCAAGGCAGGCGCCAGAACCACTGAGCTAAATTCTTGGCCCCTTCTTTCTTTCTTTTATTTTTAAGCTTCTTCTGGCTTTCCACTAACTCCTTCAGGCCTATGCCTTTTCCCTCCGGAGGATAAATGAGATTCTACTTCCCAACCTTTTTTTTTGTGAAAATGCTGTATTTTCAGGTGATATACTACTCTGTACTAGACACAGATAAAAATAGTACCAAAAGGCATAATTTAGTGACATCAAACTGAGTTCTTGGGTTCACTAAGGTAATCTTTCACAGTTTATGGTCTGAATCTCCATATTAAGATTTCTACAACAACGGGTTCTAACTTACAAAGAAATTCAAAGTGCTCCTGTTAATAGTGATGGCAAAATTAGTTGAGGGCTCATGTCATCATGTGGCAGGACATGTGCCTTTGTTTATTGTAGCCATTCAAAAACAAAGGTCAAGTCCCTGAGAAGGAGTTGGCATCTCTTCTAAGCCTAACATAGAGCTTATCATCTGTTTTTTAGTAAAACATTTTTTTACCTTTTGTCTGTTCACGCTAATGCAATGCCTAACTCAGCTTACCATGCTCCCTGAGCTATCTGAAGCACTGTCTCCTTCCAACTACATACTCTCCCACCCCAACTACCAGTCAGAACCACAAGCTAACTGCACTTTCAGCTACTCTGCAAACTTCTGGATCATTAGGAACAAAAATCTCTTGGGCCAGGAAGTTAGCTCAGTGGTTCTGGCACTTGTCTTGCAAGCGCAAGGGCCTGGGTTCGATCCCCGGTAACCACATACCATACTGGGTGTGGAGACTCACGCCCAGCAGCAACCAGTACCACATACCACAGTGCCGGGCGTGGTGGCTCACACCTGTGATCCCAGCACTCAGGAGGCAGAGGTAGGAGGATTGCTGTGTTGTGAGTTGGAGGTTGAGCTCAGAGCCAGCCTGAACCACAAAGCAAAACCCTGTCTCAAAACAAAACAAAACAAAACAAAACAAAAAATCTCTTGAGACTCTCATCCATTCACTAGCCCAAATTCTTAACTGATTCTTCCCAGTTTAATAGATATCAGAGAAACCAACTCTCACTGGGAAGAATGGAGAGTGGGTTCCAGATATAAGATAACCACATACTGTAACAGAATCTAAGAAATGAAAAGCCAAATGTGTAATTGTCATCTTAGCTCCCCAGTTGAGTTCCTGGCATCAGATCCTTCCTCAGGGACTAACTATGTACACGAAGATGGGCACTTCAAGAGGTTTAACACCTAGTTAATGCCCACAGAGACTGGCTAGAGAGAGACCTGAGTTTGCAATTTTGGGAACAAAGTGTAGGAGTACAACAAGAGGTAGAAAAACTCCATTTTTCCTGAGGTGTGGACACTCAGAACTCTCACCTCGGGTTAAAGAGATAAGATATTTGTGATTAAAACAAGAAGGAGCCTAATCAGAAAAACAGATTACTTCTTTCTATCCAACATTTACTTGGGCCCTACCACCTTAAGGCTTTCATAGCTTCCCTACTAAACAGCCCAGGAACTTACTTCCTCACAACATCTTTGGCCATCTCCGAGATCTGGCTCCACTCTTCTTCTGGGAACTCGAAACTGCCTGTCATAATCTTTCTCCGCATATCCTTCGGGATAGTCCGGCTATGATGTTTGGAATAAAAAGGAGGGTATCCACACAGCATCACATAGATAATCACCCCTAGGGACCATAAGTCACAGCTCTGAAAACAAACAAGAAAATCATTTATCATGGCAAAACCAGAGCCCCAAAAGATAACTCAAAAATAATCCTACCATATTAAACTGATACCTCCAAAAATCACAAGAGTTAGAACAATTTCAGGACATATTAGGAGACCTAATCTTTCTCTGTTTTGGAGGCAGTGATAGTGAACCAGGATATCACTGAGCCCCTTGACACTGAGCTATATCTTTTTTTATTTTTTCTTCTGAGACACAGTCTAAGTTGTCTGGCATGAAACTTGAAATCCTTCTGCTTCAGCCTCCCAAATCTGAGATTATAAACATGCTTAGCATTTTCTTTTCTTTTTCTTCTTGAGGCAAGGTCTCCCTCTATAGTTCAGGTTGGCCTAGAACTTACTGTATTGCCTAGGGTAGCCTTGAACTTGTGGCAATCCTTCTGTCTGAATCTCCTGAATGCTGCTAGGATTACAGCCATGTGCCACCTCGCTGGCTCTGCAATTTTTCTATAATACTGTATAAATCATCACCCAAGGACAATCTAAGGCACAGTGATCAGCTCTGTTGTTTTTTTTTTTTTTTTTTTGAGACAGGGTCTTGCTTTGTAGTTCAGGCTGGCCCTGAGCTCAGCCTCCAACTCACATCACAGCAATCCTCCTGCCTCTGCCTCCCGAGTGCTGGAATTACAGGTGTGAGCCACCATGCCCTGCACTGTGGTATATGATGCTGATTGCACACCCAGTATTGTATGTGGTTAACCAGGGAATTGAACCCGGGCCCTTGCGCTTGCAAGACAGGTGCCGGAACCACTGAGCTAACTCCCCGGCCTGGTCAGCTCTGTTCTTAATGCCTGAGCCCATGCTCCTATCTGATCCTTAGGTACAAGTGTAGGATACTATGCTACCACACAGAGAAAAAATAAATATAAACCAGCTGGGTATGAAACCTTTCAACCGAGGTGGGGTTAAGGGTTCAGGAAGAAAGCAGCTAAGACACATATAGGTTGACCCCATAACACAGCACAAGCTACTCTCAAAAGGACCAAAGAAGTTTGACACAGAGTGGAGAGAGGCCCTGAAAGGAAGACTGGATATCTAAAAACATTCCTTTGGCTATAAAGGAATCAGCTCATTTGCAAAACCTTATGTCACTAAGGGAAGATATTATAAAACAAAGAAAATCACTACCAACTACCACGTCAGTAGGTATTAAGGTGACTGTGTGCCTACAATCACTGCATGACAATAAAAAAAGAATTCATGGGCCGGGGAGTTAGCTCAGTGGTTCCAGTGCCTCTCTTGCAAGCATGAGGGCCTGGGTTCGATTCCCGGGGTAACCACATACAATACTGGGCTTGGAGACTCACGCCCAGCAGCAATCAGCACCACATACCACAGTACCGGGTGTGGTGGCTTACACCTGTAATCCCAGCACTCGAGAGGCAGAGGCAGGAGGATTGCTGTGATGTGAGTTGGAGGCTGAGCTCAGGGCCAGCCTGAACTACAAAGCGAGACCCTGTCTCAAAAATAAATAAATAAATAAATAAAAATAAAAATAGAATTACTGTTTCAGTTAATGTTGCTCTGTCTGCCTTAGAAAATGGGTCTGTTTGACAGAAGAGGTATCTGCCTGAGAAGGGTACCCCAATGAAAATGCCACTGGGACCAAAGCATCCTCCTCAACCACAGCTGGGTGCTTTTTGGAAAGAAGTCTGAGAAATAAAGTGTCTCAAATACTTTCACCCATATTTTGGCATCACATCAGTGAATATGGACACTATGATGCATGAATGTTATTATAAAATTACAAAGGTGAAAAAGGTTTTTTTTAAATTTAATTATTTTATTTATTTATTTTTAAAATCTTTATTGGTATATTACATATATGCATCATGATTGCACTCCATAATGAGTATTTGTACCAGTATAAGACACAACTTAATTTTCATTTTTTCCCATAGCCCTACCCGCCCTACTGCCCCCCCATACACATAAAATTTATTTCCTTACTTGTTTATTATTGAAAAAAGTTTTTTAAAATGACCAAGATCAAGAGAAAAACAAGCTAAAATAATGAATTAAAAAATAAAATAAAATGACCAATCTAGCCTTGCATAGATGATCATGCCTGCAATGCCAGCATCCTAGGAGATGAGGCAAAAGGATTTCAGTTCAAGCCTGGCCTGGACAATTTAGCAAGACCCTGCCTCAAAATCTTAAAAAAAGTTCCAAGGGGTTTGGAATATAGCTCAGTACAAAGGCCTTGGATCTGAATCTCAGTATCACCCAATGAAAAGAAAGAAAGGGAGGGCTGGAGATTTAGCTCAGTGTTTCAGGCATCTGCCTGGCAAGTGCAAGGTTCCTAGTTTAATCCCCAGGACCATGCATCACAGTGCCAGGCATAGCTGCTCATCCTGTAATCCCAACACTTGGGAAGCAGGAGGATTGCTATGAATTCCAATCTTGCCTGGGCTACACAGTGAGTTCAGGACCAGCCTGAAATACAAAATGAGACCCGTCTCAAAAAACTAAAAAAAAAAAAAAAAAAAGACTTTAAAAAAAGGGGAGGGGGAGAGGAAGAGGATAAAAAAAGAAATTATGATATCTTATATACATGTACCAGCTGTACACACTCAAACATGTATTTAAAAAAAAAAAGAAAACAATAATGGGGCCAGAGCAGATATCCCAGCCTGTTTAGGTCCTCAGTTCCTTCTCTGTCATCCCCATCATTTCAAATCCCCAAGTAGCATCATTTTTTTCTGATGTAGCAATTACAGGACCTCTTTCCAGAGCCCCTAAACCCTAAAACTCTTGTTTTAAAATAGAGATGTTCAAGATGTAAGCCATAGATGAGAAACTAAGATAGTACCAAGTAACATCTGGGAGTAACTGCTATATGTACAAGTATATTGTGCACACTAGATTTTACTTTTTGTTTTGTTCTGAAACAAGATCTTGCTATGTAGCCCATGCTGACCTTGAATTTGCAATCCTGCTTCTTCAGTATAGTTTTCAATTGGGTATTTTATGAACTAAGAAAGAATGGTATTGCAAATAACCACAGTGTTCTAGATTTGGTATCTCAGAAATGGCTCCTAATTCCAAAAATAAGGCAGCTATATCCCTTTAATTTCTTTAGCAGACTGTACAGCCATATCTCTTGGTTCCTGTTCCAAAAGTTAAATAGGTTAAAAACATTTCTCATTTTATCAGACAAAAACTTGAATTGCAAATAACTTTCTACATATATGGCTGTTTTATCTTTTTAGCTAGAATATTAGGCATTAAGATTATACTTGGCTACATTCTCAAAGGACTACAAATACCTCACAAGAAGAGAGAGGCTGGATTTTCAGGATGAAGCAACATATCTTTTACCTACCTTGTTGTAAGTATAGGGTGTTGGCGAGGTAGGTATGATACCAGACTTTTCCTTCTGATGCCTTCTCTGTGCCTCCAGTACCTGTCAAGAGTCAAATCAAAAAAGGCAACTGGCTAGAAGGTTGTAAAGGGAGTGGCACATAAGAGTTGAAAATTAATTCCAAAACAATACAATTTCACAAACCTTTTTTCTTCCTATAACCAGTAATTTATCAATAGACTTGGTCAGGTTAAGAATACAAAGATCAAGTCCTCTTATCCCCATAAAAGGTGATTTGTATCTTTCCTGCCCATTAAGAACATTATTCACTTTTTTCCCCAAAAGCAAATGCACATTTGTTAGTCATACAAAGCAACTGTTACCATCAAACTACAGATCATTAATATCACATCAGTTTGAGTGTTTAGATCACCACAGAGTTACCCACTGACATCTGAGGTGCCATCATTCTGGCCAATCTTCCACTGTCCTGTGCAACAGGATTATGAAATAAAAGAGACAATCCTGGCAAACCTCAAAATGTTCCTTTAAAAGTACTGCAGGTTGGGACTGGGGATTTAGCTCAGTGGTTCCAGCATCTGCCTGGTAAGCACAGGGGCCCAGGTTTGATCCCCAGTAACCACATACCACAGTGCCAGGCCTGGTACTCACACCCATCAGCAATCAGTACCACATACCACAATGCTGGAGGTGGTGGCTCATGCCTAAAATCTCAGCACTTGGTAGGCAGAGGCAGGAGGACTGTTGAGTTTGAGGCTGGCCTGGGCTACAAAGTGAGTTCGGGGCCGGCCTGAACTACAAAGCGAAACCCTGTCTCAAAAAACTAAAAATAAAAAAAGCAAGATTGAACAATATGCCACATATAAGCAGCACACTTAATTCAAAAAGAAATCTATAAACTTAAAGACAAATGATGGAAAACAATACTCCATGTGACAGGAATCCCCCCCAAAAAGCAAAGGAACATGTAGTATTTGCATACAAAGTAGATTTTAAACTGAGTGAAAGACAAAGAAGGTCACTACATCCTTTTAAAGGGACCAATCAAAGTGGAAGAGATAACAGTTATAAATTTATATGTACCAAATACTAGCATACCTAAGTATATAAAACAAACATTAATGGACATTAAAAATCAAATTAGCACTAATACAGTTGTAATGTCACAAATAGATCAACTAGATAAAAAAACCAAAGAACTATCAGAATAGAAGCAAACTTTTGAACAAATGAACTTAGTAGATGCCTACAGAGTATTCCAACCTACAACACCAGAAAATTCATTCTTCTTAGCTGCACGTGAGATGTTCTCCAACAGACTACATGCTAGCTTGTGGAACATGCTCAAGTAAATGCAAAGGAATTAAAATTGTCTCATATACATTATCAAACCATAGTGCAATGAAACTGGGAATCAATGGCAAAAGATACCATGAAAACTTCAAAAACACGTGAAAATTAAATAACCCCCTCCCTGAACAACCAATGGTTTGCTGATGAAATTAAAGAAGAAATTAGACAGTTTTCTACAATTAAACAATAATCCCAATACATCATATCAGAATTTATGGTATACAAGCAAAGCAGTCCTCTGAGGGAAGTTTAAAGCAGTGAATTCTCATACTGTAAAAACAGAGTGAGCTCAAATAAACAACATAATGTTGAACTTGAACCTTCTAGAAAAAGAAGAGCAGAATCAAGCCCAAACTTCATATGAAGGAGGAAATTTTAAAGATCAGAGCAAAAGTTAATGCAGTGGAGAATAAAAAAAAACAATACAAAGATTCAGTGAATCAAGACATGGTACTTTGGGCCGGGGATTTGGCTCACTGGTTCTGGCGCCTGTCTTGCAAGCCCAAGGACCTGGGTTCAATCCCCGGTAACCACATACCATACTGGGCGTGCAGACTCACGCCCAGCAGCAACCAGTACCACATACCACAGTGCCGAGCATGGTGGCTCACGCCTGTAATCCCAGCACTCGGGAGGCAGAGGCAGGAGGATTGCTGTGATGTGAGTTGGAGGCTGAGCTCAGGGCCAGCCTGAACCACAAAGTGAGACCCTGTCTCAAAAAACCTTAAAAAAAAAAAAAGGAAGTGGTACTTTAAGATTAAATAATGGACAAACCTTTAGCCAACCTTATAAAAGAAATGAAAGCAAAGACTTTATAAGGAAAATAAAGTCAACTGTAAAATCCTATGCAATTAGGAAAGAGAAGGGTAAAATCAAAATAGATCTTGGAGAAATCCAAATCATTATTACCTACTTTGAAAACCTGTATTCTAACAAGATGGAAAACAGAAGAAATGGACAGATTCCTAGGTATATATGAATTAGCAAGGCTAAATCAAGAAGATATAAAAGTTCTAAATAAATCACTGTTAATGAAATTAAGGATATAATTAAAAACTTACCAACAAAGACCCAGGCCCCGAGGAATTCCTTGCTATAAGAAATTTAGAGAAGTGGGCTGAGGAATTAGCTCAGTGGTTCTGGAGCCTGTCTTACAAGCATAAGGGCCTGGGTTTGATCCTGGTAACAACATACAACAACAATGCCAGGCATCGTGACTCACACCCACCAGCAGTCAGCACCATGTATCACAATGCTGTGCATGGTGGCTCACATCTATAAACTCAGCACTTCGTAGGCAGAGATTACTGCCTAGGTAGGAAGATTACTGTGAGTTCTAGGCTTGCCAGGGCTACACAGTGAGCTCAGGGCCAACCTGAACTACAAAGCAAGACTCTGTCTAAAAAAGAAAAGAAATTTCGAGAAGGACCAGGGAAGTAGCTCATTGGTGGTTCTAGCATCTGCCTTGCAAGCACAAGGTCCTGAGTTTGGTCCTGGTACCACACACCACAATGCCAGATGTGGCGGCTCATACCTATAATCCTAGCACTCGGGGAGCAGTGGTAGGAGGACTACTATGAGTCTGAGGCTAGCCTAGGCTACATAGTGAGCTCAGAGCCAGCTTGTGAAGTACAAAGCAAGAATCTGATTCAAAAAAAAAAAAAAATGAAATATCAGTAGGTTTCTTAAATTGAGTTTTCCAACTCCCATCTGTAATATATGCCTACTAGTGTGATAGAATAGAAGGAACATGAGTCTAGATGGCAGCTTTGTAATACATCTTAGGGAAAAATAGCACATGCTTACCTGAGGTGCTACATAATAAGGGGTAAACTGAGGTGTCATCAAGTCACCTTGGTCAATTTTAGCAAATCCAAAGTCACACAACTTTACTGGAGCATCCTGAAATAAAACAAATGGGAGTCACTGCTCCAGAGCGGTTAAAAGAAAATCCAGGTGCATAACATACTACTATAAACTCTTACAAGTTTCTAGCTGAGATCTGAGTTTATGAATAGTATGTCATCAGGTTGAGAGACAATGGTACATATTGAGGTAGTTCCTTATAAAGTCAACTATAAAATCAGGATCTTAGCCTTCTGGCCCCTCACATAATGGGTCCATCATCCCTCATCAATCCTGGGTGCTACTGATCTTGAAATGATTAAGTTTCAAGGAGACATATATATAACAGTATATAGATTCCTACCCTTTTTCAAAGATCTTCCAAATAATATCTACAATCATAAGTTCCACAAATATACACGGTATCATGTAAAATTATTAATCGCAGGAGTGTGTTAGTTTGTCTGAACCTCTAAGAAAAAAGACATAGAAGAGATAAGCCTGAAGTCTTTTCTCCTTTTCTGCGTGGCTTGCAGCATCCCAAACCCATACACAACCACCTCTGAGCTGTGGTAAATATACAGTTAGCAGTACAAAAATGCAAAAAAACAACTTTTCTCACCAAAGAGTTATCCTTGAAGAGTAGATTTTCAGGCTTCAGATCTCTGTGTGCAATGTTTAACAAGTGACAGTGCTGTAGCGCCAAAGCTATCTGAAAAAGGACACAGGGAAGCGCAACCTCTTAGAAAAGAGCACTCTTGGGGCTGGGGATTTAGCTCAGTAGTTCCAGTGCCTGTCTCACAAGCACAAAGTCTCAAGTTCAATCCCCGCTACCAAAAAAAAAAAAGCACTCTTTTAATACCCCTGTTGTAAAGAATGTAAAATGTTAAAAACAAAAAAATTAACACCTTAGTCAGTTTCAATTTCAAAGCAGAAATCAAGAAATAGAGCATAGTTTGAATACTAAAAATATGACAGCAAAACAATTGTCAGAATAAACTGATTTTTTTTTTTGAGACAGGGTCTCTCTCTGTAATTCAGGCTGGCCCTGAGCTCAGCCTCCAACTCACATCACAGCAATCCTCCTGCCTCTGCCTCCCGAGTGCTGGGATTACAGGCATGAGCCACCACACCCGGTACTGTGCTATGTGGTACTGATTGCTGCTGGGCGTCAGTCTCCATGCCCAGTATTGTATGTGGTTAACCAGGGATCGAACCTGGGTCCCTGCACTTGCAAGACAGGCACTGGAACCACTGAGCTAAAAATCCAGCCCAAAACTGATGATTTTATCCTGTGAGAAATGGGAAAAATGAAATCTCCCACTTTTATTCATTGACATGTGGTGGGCGCTGAAGAGAAACTGCTGAACTGGGCAGTCCAGCAGGCATGCATTTCCCTTGAGGGCAGCAGCAGGATTGGCTGGTACAGAAGAAAACTGTGCTTGCTAAGGATCTGAATGGTAGACTCGACCTTCAAACCAGATGACTGGATTTTTCCAACTGATGTACCAATTATTTCTTCTATGTGCTGATATATGCTGTCTCTTTTCATGGACTTGAGGGTATTTTGTTTTATAAAAGATTATCAGATCTTATCCTTTAATTGTACTATTTGAAAAATGCAATTAAAAAATAGGACAGATTCTACTGTTCTTCAATTCTCAGTATGGAATTTTTCTCAGCAATCCAATTAGTTCATCACTAATCAGACAGGAGCCATCCAAAAATACTTGGAAAATGCTTAAGGAAAACTTGGTAGAGTTTATTACTAGTACCTATTGGGCTGTGCTTCCTGCTTTTCTTTATCCTGCTTACTTGTGTGGTCTTTGAAGGGTTAGCTTCTCACCTTTATACAAGTGTAACAGCCATACTGCCCTGTTCGTGCCCAATCTCATCTGATCTCTGGAACCTTTATAAGATTTTAGTACCAGCTGGATGAATGTTGAATATAACATAATCATTCACATTGATTCAGTGTGATTCAAGATAGAATATAACTGGAAATAGCCTTTAATTACAAGATCCTAGAATACTATTAAAAATCAGCAGAAATGGGCCGGAGATTTAGCTCAGTGGTTCTGGTGTCTGCCTTGCAAGCACAAGGTTCCAGATTCAATCCCTGGTAGCCACATACCATAATGCTGGTGTGGTAGCTCATGCCCACCAGCAATCAGCACCACATGCCACAAAACTGGGCAAGTGGCTCATGCCTTTAATCACAGCACTTGGGAGGCAGAAGCAGGAGGATTGCTTGAGTTTGAGGCTTCCGCGGGCTACATAGTGAGCTCAGGGCCAGCCTGAACTTCAAAGCAACACCCTGTTGCAAAAAAAAAAATCTGTAGAAATGATAGGTGATTTGTGTATGATGCATCTTATATGCAACTGTCATAAATCATATTTTTGTGCCATACTATCTTTCAAGTGATATCAACAGCATTTTATCTCAAAGTCCAATTACAGTGTTTGGAATCCGCATGTCTAAAGATATGAAGAGTCAATAAAGGAGGTAAGATTATGTTCCTTTCACCATTTACTTAATCTTACTAGCAAACAGTTGACAACCAATTAAGAATAAGTCCTCCCCCTCCAAAATACAAAAGGGATGACATGTGTCCTATTAAGACATTCTTTCTGATTACATAACAAAGCAGGCAATGAGAAGTCAAATAGAGCTTTTCTTTAAGCTTTCTTTTATTCCCCCTAATGAAATTGCACTTGTTAACCAACATAGTTGGCAGTTTGATTGGTACCCGGGGTTAACTTGCCTGCTTTGTTACTTGGCTGGCTTGCTTCTCTGTAAAGTGCCGGTGCTGGCTGATTCTGTGAAATAGCTCTCCCCCTTCCATCATCTCCATTACAATTAAGAGTCGAGCCCTGTTTGAAAGCATTTGATTTTGTTAAATTAAAAAAAAAAAAAACAAACAAAAAGAACCCTGAAATATAAAAGCTATAAAGATCTCATCTACAAAGTATGTAACCAAGGTAACGTAGCTACTAAATAAGAACAAAAATTCTCACATTAAAAAAAAAATCCACAAGGTTTGGTTACCATTCTTTGATAAAATGCTTCCATTTTCCATCCAAATGCTTTCACCAACAGAGCAAAGTGAAAAATAATCATTGATTCCTGTATGTTTTTAAAATTCCATTTTTTTCTCCATCTATAAAATTCCTACCCTCCTTTCAAGGGCTGGCCTTCCTTACTGTAGCCTCTGTGAAACATCTTACCTCCCAAGTTAGTAGAGCCCCCTCCTTTATAAAGTTCAGAATATTCTATGCTTGTTTTTCCTTAGTACTTACGCACTGCTACAAGGAGAATTAATTTACATCTCAGTCTGTCCAATGGATTCCCTACAAGCGACTCAGATTGCCACCAATGTGCTTTCAAAACATTTGCTGGCTAACAGAATAATGTCAAATTTCTCCCTTTGAAAGGAAATTCAAATTAAATAACAGAGTTTTTACTATTTCAGTCTCTGAGACTTTGCCTATAATAACACTGGGCCCTTGGGCCAGGGATTTAGCTCAGTGGTTCTGGCGCCTGCCTTGCAAGCACAGGGTCCTGAGTTTGATCCCTGATTCACCGGAAATTACATATAACACTGGGTGTGGTGGCTCATGCCCACCAGCAATCAGCACCACATATCACAATGCCAGGCATGATTGCTCATGCCTATAATCCTAGCACTCAGGAGGCAGAGGCAGAAGGATTGCTGTGAGTTCGAGGCTTGCCTGGGCCAGCCTGAACTATAAAGCAAAACTCTGTCTCAAAAAAAGAAAAAGAAAAAAACAACACTGGGCCCATTTGACTAATTTGAAATAGGATTTGTTTAAATTCCACATTAAATGCTTTTTAAAAAGAGAAAGTAATAGAAAATGTACCAATGAAGAATTCAATTAAAAAAAAGAGAGAAAGTAATAGAAATAATCAAGGTCTGGGAGAATTGGTAGATCAAACTGTTAAGGCTAAGTGGTGACTACTTGGGGATTCATTATATAATTCTGTGCTTTTACAAAGAGCTGAAATTTTCCAAAACACAAAGAGGTGGGCAGGAGAAGGAGGTAGGAAGAAATAGGAAGAAGGGAATGGGAGAGGAAGGGGAAAGACAGAAGAGGAAGATTCCACTACACCTTGGTCTACATATATCCATGTGAGGAAGATCCTACGTAGCCTTACCTGGGACTGGACTCATGAGGAAATTGTACACTGTTAGCAAAAACTTCAATAATCTGAACTATGTTTGGGTGTGTGGCACACATCATGTGCAGACGTACCTTAAAGAGAACAAAGGAAATGTTTCTGGGCAAAGGGGATGCAAACATTTTCTCTTTAAATTTTCCACCAAAAACTGACCAAACCAGATGTGAGAGATAAAAGCCTACTCCGTTAAAAAAACCTTATCACTAAAATGATATAAAAAAGTATTTTCATACACCAATTATCTCTTTGATGCTCTTCCACAAAGAAAATCTAACCATAGATTTACGTTTTACTGTCTTATCTATTATCAAATGAAAACGTTGGCAAATAATTCATTCTGCTTCTAATCAAAAGAATATGGCTTTCAGCCAGGCAAGGTGAAGTATGTCTGTAATCCCAGCACTTGGGAGGCTATGGCAAAATGATCACCACATGTTTGAGGCCAGCCTGGGATACACAGTGAGTTAAAGGCCAGCCTGAACTACCCAGAGAGATCCTGTCTCAAAAAAAAAAAAGAAAGTCCTTCATTGTATGTTAATAGCATGTTATCACCCCATCCAGATAATATAAAACCAATGTGTATTTTTAAAAACTAGAAACACATCCTTAAGAATCCTTCTATAGCATCATTTTTTATACAGTGTTCATCTGGGCTCTTATATTTTATGTCCAACCTATGGGTACTATTTTCAGTAAGCAAAAATATAAATCTGAATATGTCAGGGTCATGAGAGGAAACAAGACTGTACTAACTAATAACCTCCAAGATGACAGGTTCAGGACTACTTTATATAACAATATGAATAGAGACAAGAAAAATATGGACATAAAATTTTTTTGTATCTTTGCATTCTCTTCAGAAATCTGCCTTAATTATAAAAAGAACAAGTTTTAGGCACTTTAAATATTTAGGCAAGTCAAGGCAATAAAGAACAATACCTCGTTTCTAGCTTTTGGACGATCAAGAAGAATTTTCAGTGCAAACCGTTCATGAGTGTATTTCTTCACACAGACTCTAGATTCAAAGAGAAAAAGTTAATTGATAATCATCTGTGTGAGAGTGAAAATCAACTGCAGAAATCTGTTTTTTGAGAATTATAATTTTAAAAGCATTTTTTTTTTTTTTTTGAGACAAGGTCTTACTCTGTAGTTTAGACTAGCCCTGAGCCCACTATGTAGCCCAGGCTAGCCTCAAACTCAGCAGTCCTCAGCAAGTCCCTCTGCCTGAGTGCTGGGATTATAGGCATGAGCCACCACATCCAGCATTGTGGTGTGTGGTAGACTGCTGATTGGTGTGAGTCACCACACCTGGCATTGTGGTATGTGGTTACCAGGGATTGAATTTGGGACCTTGCTTATAAGGCAGACACCAGGTTTTGTTTTGTTGAGACAGGGTCTTGCTTTGTAGTTCAGGCTGGCCTTGAACTCACAGCAATCCTCCTGCCTCTACCTCCAGAGTGCTGGTATTACAGGTTTGAACCACAATGCCCAGCACTGTGATATGTGGAACCAAGGACTGAATTTGGGACCTTGGCTTGCCAGGCAGGCAGTGGAACCACTGAGATAAATCTTCAGCCCAAGAATTACACTTTTAATCAGATATATCCAAGTGCATCAGAACAAACCTGCCCCTCAGGCAGCAAGTGGTAAGGAAAAGAAGCATCTTACTCCTCTTCCCAGCTGTCCGTGCTCAGGTCTCAGCTTCTTAGTAGGTGACATAAGCTCACAAGTCAATGAAGAAACAGCCTCTGCTGGCTACAGAAAATCCCCACGGTAGCCTCAACGTCTCAACATCTTAAATGAGTCCGTATTATAGACCATATGACTTGGTCACTTAGCTTTATTTATAAATGTATGGGAAAAAACCCCACAAGCACCTCTAGTAGGAGCCAGGGATGTGTAGTTCAGTTGTAGAGCCTGTGCTTAAAAGACATGAGCCTCTGGCTTCAGTTCCCAGCAACAAAGTCCCTAAAACAAACAAAAAACTTCTACTTGTTAAATTACAGCTACTTCTCGAAAGTGGCACACTTGATGCTTCTAATTCAAGACACATTTCAAATGGTCCTTCTTGCAGCAATTTTGTTACAGTTCTCACGTGGGTCTCTTACCTAACTGGACCACTAATTCCGGCTCCCAGCTTCTGAGTCCAATTAATATTGTATTCTTCTAAAATCGAAGTTTCCTATTAAAATTTTAAAAAAAGGAGAGTGTGAAAATGATTTCCCAATTAAAAAGCTAAATAATTAAGTGGGTATGGTACAAAAGAAGAACTATGGCTCAACATTTTATCTTCTAAGAGATTCTATAGGGCTAATATAACTATGTTTATCTAAATGACTTAGTCATAACTTTCCAATAAGCCAAAAACTTCAGAATAAAATTATTCAGCTCATCTATAGTCTATGTGTATAAACCATCAGTGCATTTTTGAAGATCTGCAAGGAAGATATTCATTCAAAATGCAATAAAACTGAACTGGGCTTGAGCTCAATAATGAAGTATTTCCCTAGCATCCGTAAGGCCCTGGGTTCAATTCGCAGCATGATAAATAAATAAATCCAATAACTGTTAAATGCTTCTTTGCTGCAATAGTCAGGTATATTTCCCGCCATTCCCAAAAGACTGGTCACATAGATACTGCTATTCCATAAAGGCTGATATGCTTGAATGTGTTCCTCAAATTGTGGGGGACATGAAAACAAGTTGTTAGGACTAAATTCTTCACTGTACTTAAGACGGTCCTCTACTTAAGCAATCTCTGACTCTGTCAGCACCAAGTGGAAGACTGTTTTTCCTCCTACAGTCCTCTTGCTTCAGCTTCCCAAGTGGCTGAGATACAGGGGTGCATCACCACACCTAGCCTGACTCTTTGGGAGTAGTTGGCAAATTGGCACTAAAACTTATTTGGAAATGCAAAAACCTCAAATAAGCTATACAGTTTTTAAAAATAAGGTCAAGGGCCAGGAATTTAGCTCAGTGGTTCTGGCGTCTACCTGACAAGTGCAAGGTCCTGAGTTTGATCTACGGTAACCACATACCACAATGCCTGGCATCACTCACGCCTATAATCCCAGCACTCAGGAAGCAGAGGCAGGAGGACTGCTGTCAGTTTGAGGCTAGCCTGTCCTACATGGTGTGTTCAGCACCAGTGTAAACTACAAAGCAAGAGCCTATCTCAAAACAAAAACAAAACAACACAAAAACCACATAGCCCAGTGCAGTGGCACACACTTGTAATCCCTGCACCTGGGAGGCTGAGGCAGGAGTATTCCAAGTCAGAGTCCTATCTGGGAAACTTAGCAAGACTCTGTCTCAAAATAAAAGATAAAAAGAGTAGGGGATGTCACTCGATGCACAGGTGCCAGCACTGAAAAGATTAAAAAAAAAAAAAAAGATAACATAGCCAGACATGATAGCATACCTCTGACGCTATGGCAAGAGTATTGGGAGATCAGTCTCAAAAAAACAAGAAGGTGATAACACAAGTTACAGATGTATCTGCCAATCATGTCTCTGTTAAATGAGTTTTCCTGAAAGTTTATAAAGAACTCTTAAAGCTCAGTAAGATAAATAATCCATCCTAGTACTTGGGAGGCTGAGGCAGGAGGACTGCCTTGAATTTGAGGTCAGCCTGGGCTACATAATAGGTTCAAGGTTAAACTGAACTAAACAGCAAGACCCTGTCTTAAAAAAAAAAAAAAAAAAAAAAAAACAGGGCTTGGGATTTAGGTCAAGTGATACCACATCTACCTCGGAAGCACAAGGCCTGAGTTCAATCCCCAGTACAGAAAAAAACAAAATAGGCGAAATATCTGAATTCAGCTCATTAGGGAAAAAGATGTTCAGTAGTAACAGAGTATACTCTAACATACTCAGAATAAAATAAATATCTCTTAAAACTCAGTAAGACAATCTGATTTTAAAACATACAAAAGATTAGATGTTTCACCAGAAAAGATACACAAATAAGCACATGAAAAGATGTCCCAACAGCTTTAGTCATTTCAGAAATGCAAATCAAAACCACAGTGAGAGTGAGCACAGTGGCACACACCAATAATCCCAGCCCTCAAGATGATCTTATGAGTTTGAGACCAGCTTGGGCTACATAGTGAGTTCAGGGTTATCTCAACTGTGTAGTGAAACCTCATCTCAAAAAAGAAAACAAGGGCCAGGAATTTAGCTCAGTGGTTCCAGCGTCTGCCTTGCAAGCTCAAGGTCCCAGTTCAATCCTTGGTAATCACATATCATAATTTTGGGCATGGTACCTCATGCCGTAAACCCAGCACTGATAACCACATACCACAATGCGGGGCATGGGGGTTCACACCTGTAATCCCAGCATTCAGAAGGCACAGGCAGGAGGATTGCTGAGTTTGAGGCTAGCCTGGGCTACACAGTGAGTTCAGGGTCAGCCTGAAGTACAAAAGTGAGACCCTGTCTCAAAAAAAAAAAGGAAAAAAGAATATCCAAATTGCAACCCAAAACCCACTTATCACAAACTGCCAACACCACAATTAAACCTGATACTCAGGTTTTGGTTTAGAAACAATAACTCATACATTAACATCTTTTGTCTTAAAAGAAAAACAACATGCATGTCATAGGTTCACCACCACTGGTGTGGGTTGAGGAATAGGAATGGTTAACTGCAAGCAAGCAGATCGAACTTTCAAGGAAGGGTGAAAATGTTCTAAATTTAGACTGTGATGATAGCTGAATAACGATACCTTTTCTTAAAACATATAATTACATTAGCAATTTATGGTATGCAAATTGGTTTTAAAACTAAGGAAATGAATCTTTACCAAACTCACATCATCTATTAACAACTCACTATGTGTAACAGAAGACTGACTATATCTAAGAATCCCAAATGTTTATTTTCAATTTGGTTCTGTTCTAGTATTTTTTTTTGAAGTAGTAAAATGAGATCTCAGTCCATTGTGTAGCAGTCGGGCAAAATAATTTAAGCACTATGGCTGGAGTTGAGGAAAACAGCTTTTCTAGCTGAACTCTACAAGTTCTCAATCTTTATCATTTGAGGAACACCTCAAAAAACAACCCCTCAATAAATGCAGCACAGTGTAGTAGACCAAAAGGTTTTTGTCTGATGTAGCGTTGGCCTGCTTCCAAAGGAGTACGTCCTAATCCGTTGCTGGTGAACCTATGGCACGTGTCTTTTCCTTTTGACAAGAGATGTTAATTTAAGAGTTGTTTTTCTAAAGTAAAACCTCAGTATTCAGGTCGAATGGCAGTGTTGGCAGTTTGTAGTGAGTAAGTAGGTTTTGGGTTGCAGTTCAGACCGTGTCTTAAAAACATTCACCATCGGGCCGGGGGTATAGCTCAGTGGTTCCGGCGCCTGTCTTGCAAGCGCAAGGACCCGGGTTCAATCCCCGGTAACCACATAACAATACTGGGTGTGGAGACTCACCCCAGCGGCAACCAGTACCACATACCAGTGCCGGGCGTGGTGGCTCACGCCTGTAATCCCAGCACTCGGGAGGCAGAGGCAGGAGGATTGCTGTGACGTGAGTTT